>JAKUCM010004330.1:0-64255 GCA_023374145.1 Lepidium sativum | reverse complement strand
ACGAAATGGACTAAAACACTATATTTGGATACTGTTACTTTTATCACTAAATTATTATATAAAACAACTGATTTATGTATTTCTCCAACATGATATTTTTTTTAAGTAGAGAATTGTTCATTACTCATTTTGGAGCTATGATTTTAGTCTTGCACCCAATTAATACTTTGATGTTTTGTGTATCATACATGGCCCATAAATAATATCCACATGTATACACATGTACGAAAGAGGGTTTTGATTGATACAATATATATTTATGTTTTGTGACCAAATCTTTATCTGCAAATCCGGAATATATATGTGGTGTAATTGTTGTTTTTATAAAGCAAGATCGGTCATCCATTTTGTTCAATTAGTTGAATCATATATATTATTATATATACTGAGTCACATAACGACCTTGCACTTGAATGTGACATCTACTGAATTTTATTTTGTTACCACGAAGAACAAATTTTCTGAATGTAAATTACTTTTTAAGGATCCAATTGTCAATATTTCAGATGTTAATCCCTTAAGAAATTATTTCAAAACATTCATGCATAGGGCTGTGTTTAGTTTTTGGAAGCCAAAAGTGATCGTTAAAAAATCCACAACAATTAAACTGACAAAATCTAATCTATAACCCAGTAATATATAAAATCTCTTATTAACTAACACATAATAGGTGAAATCGGATTTTGAATGATTAAACCATTTGCTGAAACATTTAATTATTAAACTAAAAAACCTCGGCCACAGTAATTATATTTTCATTCTGTTTTATTTTTGTTAACATATGTCGGTAATAATGTTTTTACAAGTAACTTTATACTTTTTATTTGCCTCAATTCCACATCCACAAAATTATAATTTTTTTAAAAAATAATTAGATCAACAAAAATTAACTTATGATTTTAATGTTTTAATTGGAATAGATGGAATTCGAACAAGCTAAATAAATCATGTGTTTTTCGGTCATCCATAAAACTATAAAACTATATAATGTAAATATCTATTATTCTTTCGCTATATTACGGTGGTTATTTGTTGCATAAAATACGGGTAAAAGTATTATTAATTGTTCCCACTATTTTTGTTAATTGGGAGAATGAAAGTGGAGATCATTTTCAGACCTTTATCGTTTCCACTAATATATTCAGCCAATTATAGCAATCCTTTAGATCGCAAAGCTTTATGGATGTTTAACACACAACGTCCACTTCTTTTATTTACTGGACTATCTCCCAAAGTCAAGGCACGTCAACGTTATACAACTGTTATTGTATACTTAAAGTCACGGCTCCCATTTTAATTCTTATATTAATTATTGCCTATTCCGTTACTTGTATGTATATGGAGAAATAACTACGAAGACTTTGGTTATTGGTTATGAATGGTGTCATGGTGATGATGATTATTATATTGGTCACACAAGTTAAAATCATTCTAATAACAGTTTTTTAATTTATTACTAATTGGTTTTAAAAAATTTATAATTTAATATAGTAAGAGTTCAAGATTTTAACTTATCAAACATGCATAGTGATATGTGTCTAGTGCTAATCTGACTTAATATGCATGTATTATATTAATATGTATGTTGTAGTCTTTCAAAATGTTCAGTTATATCATTTATTATTTCGAGGGAACGTGTTAATTAAGATTTTTTTAAACCAAATGAAAAAGTTTGAATATTTTTGTCGACAATGTTAGAGTTGGAAACTCAAATCCGAACATTTACCTCTTAAATTAACATTGCAAAACAACGAGTATGTTGCCAAGTGTATGGATATTTGTCGGGAATATACTCCATGGATGCTGATTAGTGATCACTATCTGTCTCCTTAATAATCAAATCAATTCATGAATATCATCATCTTTCAAAATATCTCAGATAGTATTTTTAAACACCCAATCACGTCAGCATGTTACGTGAACACCATCGTTATTATATACATATTTCCGATTTAATATTATTGTAAGACTAATAAAAAAATAAAAAATAAATTTGATGGCATAGTGGATGATGATTCTTAGTCTTTGAAGATCTTTTGATCTCATGAAACCTAGGAAATTGGGAATTTAAGGTAATGGGCTTAGGGCCTGGTTTTTGAGTTCTCTACATCTGTCGACAAAATCAATTTAAAATTCACGTCTAGTTAACCGGTTTTATCAGTTTAGTGTTTTTGTTTATATCAAACCCGCTTGCTATCGTCCGGTTAGCTCCAACCGGTTAGTGTTGTAGGATTTGTCAATTGTAGAATGAGAAAACAGTCAATTTAATACCAAACTTACGCGTTTTTATCGTTTTAAACTTAAATTTCTTTTGTTTCTTTAAAAACGACGAACTTTACATTGACTACGCCTGGTTAGTATCACTGTTAGTCAAAATTAGCCGACGTTAAACATCGTTAGTTAAATTAAACGGATTGTTTTGTCTTAATGAAATGCAGTGTTTTGGCTGAATAAAACGCATCGTTTTGGCATTAAAACAAAGTGAAATCCTTAAATAAAAAAATTGAAATCTCAAAATTCTCGAACCCCCTTTTGTGCTCACTGTTAATCAAAATCGAAATCTCTATTTCTCGAATCGCCTTCCCTTATCTCTTTCTCGAATCCTTTTCTTCCTTCTCAAATCAACGATGAGAACGAAGAAAGAAGCGATGCGATGTCCCATTAGCTACAGTAATATGTATAACGGATTGAGCAAAAGTATAAATTTAAGCGAGAGTTCGAGTGGGGCTCATGAAGATCCGAGTAAGATGAATTCGAGTGAAGCGGTAGATAAGGAAAAAGAGCCGCGTGAAGACGAAATCAAGGAGGAAGAAGAAGCAGATGATGACTGTGATGTAGGTGAAGAGTATCGCGATGCCTTTGAAGAAGTGGTTCCAGTTGAAGAGAACGCATATCGGATATTGTCTTGTCACTTTGGTAACACTACATCTAGGGAGAGTAGAGATGATGATAGCAAAGATAGTGATAGAGAAGTCGAGGATTGGAGAGATGATTATATGCCTTAGATGAGTAACTGTGCTTCATCTGGTGATGAAGAGGGTGATGAAAATCGGAATGGTCACAATTCAGATGATGATGATAATGAGATTCTCAGACTTGGAATAACATTTGGGTCTGGAGCTGATTTTAAGAAGGCTTTGTTCAGTTATTCTCTGAAAGCAGGCTATGATGTGAAGATATACATTTCAACGACGAATAGGTGTGGTTCTATTTGCTCTGATAACAAGAAACTATGCAAATAGAGAATATATTGTTCTTACGAAAGGAGCAAACACAAGCTGCATGTTAAAGTGTATGAAGATAATCATATTTGTACACGTTCTAGGTACACAAAGCTGCTTAAGAGTTCGACAATTGCAGAGTTATACACAAAGAGGCTGCGTATTGAGCCCAAATTTAAAGCGAAAGAAATGGTACTGAAGAACAATGTCGGAAAGCGAAGACTAGAGTGAACAAGGCGAAAAGAAAAGAACATGAAGACCAATTTGCTCGAATATGGGATTACGAGGCTGAGATACTAAAGAGTAACCCTAGAAGTATAGTTGACATTGAGACCATTCATGGTCCATCTCTAGGAGGCTTACAAAGGTTTCATAGAATGTATCTATGTTTCGCTGCTCAAAAATAATCTTGGAAGAGAAATTGCATAACCGTTATAGGAGTTGACAGTGCTTTCCTGAAGTGGGATATCAAAGGGCATTTGTTAGCAGCAGTTGAGCGTGATGGTGATAACCGAATTGTGCCTATTGCATGAGCACTCGTCGAGATTGAGAATGATGTAAACTGAGACTGGTTTATACATCACTTGAAGATTGATTTGTGACTTGGTGAAAGAAATAACTACGCAATAATATCTCACAAACAGAAGGTACATTTGGCATCACAATTAGTGATTTTAACAAATCTGAGTATCTTCAACTTGCACTTTTTTTTCTAAAGGGTTTAATCAAAGCAGTCAATAATCCGCTGCCTGAAGTTGAGCACAAAATGTGTGCTAGACACATTCTAGGCCACTGGAAACGCAACAATCGTGACATGAAGATGGAGAGGCTGTACTGGAGAATTACGAAGAGTTACACAACAAGTGACTATCTCGAGAGTTTTGAGCCGTTGAAGCAACGTAGTAAAGGAGCTTATGATGCTCTACTCAAACTGCATCCACAAACATGGTGTCGAGCATTCTTCAGGGACGAAACTTGCTGCAACAACACTCTTAATAATCTCTGTGAGTCATTTAATCGAACTATTCATGAGGCTAGAAAAAAACCATTGCTAGATTTGTTCACAAAGACTACTCACAAACAGATTGATTTAGCCATAGAAAAAGCAAGGTATTGTGTCAGATACATGTCAACATGTGATATGCACGAGATTGATCTACATGGTTGTTCTTATCGGTTGGATATGAGGTAACGGCATCGTGGTTGTTTGAAGTGGCAGTTGAATGAAATAACGTGTGAACATGCTACAACTATTATTATTGGCAAAAAAAACTAAATGTAGAGGATTATGTTTCATATTATTTTAGCACTCAGGTTTGGTAAGCTACATATGCCAATGGGATACAACTTGTGGAGGGAAAGAAGTTGTGGCCTAGTGTTAACCGGTTACCAGTTTTACCACAGCTAAACAGATTAGGAAAGGCTAGGAGACCAAGGAAGTATGCAAGGCATAAAATTCAGAATGAACCTGCCATAAGTGCAGCTACCTCGAGGCTGACTCGGAAAAACCGAGTTATGACTTGCTCCAGGTGTAGAGAAGAAGAACACAACAAGAGCAGTTACAATTCCACACCAGTTGAGCCTGCTGCTAAATAGCCACGAGGTCGTCCAAGGAAACATTCGGTTTGTACCATTTTCAGCTTTCTAAAAGCATTATGGTGGTTGTTCTTTTTAAGCAATTCTTCTTGGTTTTGTTCATTGTAGATTGAAGGATATTCACAAGTTGGATGCTCACAAGAAATGATCTCTTCTGTTCGTGGATCCAAAGTTTAGATGCTAATGTTATTCGGTTCATGTTCATTTTGTCTTCAAAAATAACTATTGCAATGTTCTGATCATTTTAAGACTTCTAGTTATCATTTTAAGACTTTTGCAATGTTGTGTCTCTTTCATGTATAAGATTTTTGTAAGATTGTTATCACAATTTAAGACTTTTAGTTATCATTTTAAGACTTGCAATGTTGTGTATCTTTAATTTTTTTATAATTTAAGACTTTTAGATCAACATCCATTACATCAACATCCATCAACAGACACAACCAATACTACCACAACCATTAAACGGAAATTCACGCTTAGCACTTGATGATCCCATTATACTCTCTGTAAACTCAAAAATAGAATCAATTGATCAAATCAATGTGGTAGAAAGGGATTCGAGAAAGAGAAAATATAAGGAGATTCGAGAAAGAGAGAAAAGGACCCGAGAAAGAGAGCAGAGAAGAGTTCGCGAAAGAGAGAAAAGAATCCGAGAAAGAGAGGAGAGAAGGGTTCGAGAAAGATAAAGAAAAGAGATTTGAGAAGAGAAGTCAAATTAGGGATTTTGATTTTTTGATTTAGAGATTTTACTTCGTTTTGATGCCAAAACGCAACGTTTTATTAAGCCAAAACGTTGCGTTTCATCAAGATAAAATAGTCCGTTTAATTTAACTAACAACGTTTAAAGTCGGCTGATTTTGACTAAGAGTAATACTAATTAGGCGTAATCAATGTAAAAGAGAGAAGAAATTTGAGTTTTTTTTTTTTTTGTCAACGGTAAATTATATTGGATCACAACTGGCCGGTCCAATAGCCAAATTCCTACATAATATAGGCATAGAGACTCAATCCCAAGTTATGCAAATGGTATGTTTTAAGTGGATTTAGCACATATCACTAGGGTAGATGTATTTGAGTTTAATACGGCAAACGTGTGAGTTTGATATTAAATTTAGTGTTTACTCATTGTAGAATCAGTAATACAATGAATCATCCCCGTAAGACAAATTGATTTTTATGATCAGTGAATGATGTCAATAATGACGATGAACCGAGCGCACTCTCCGATTATGTGATTGAAACCGGAGGTGAGATCAATTTGTGTGTCATTTCTCCTCCGGGAGAAGTCAAATCAGAAGAAGAGAAAAGAGTCTTCCTTTTTTGTGGGTTTAAGATTTTCTCAGAGAAGAGAAAAATGTCAGTTTTGTGTCACGTCTGCAATCTTACGCTTTCGCTCTCCTTAATCGAAAGGTAAAAATTGAAACCCTATTTTCTAATTCTTTCGTTTTTCTGTGTGCACTTTGATTGTATGAATATCGAGGTTTTCATGGATTCTGGTGTATATCGGAGTTTTTGACTCAGCCAATCCACAAATCGCAAGCGATCATCACTTGGCTCTGCAACTCTCTGCTTCTTCTGATCCTTCTCCGTCTTCCTCGGTAAGGCTTCATTCGATCTGAAATCTCTTCTTTTTCCCTCTCCTGAGTACAATAAAACCACAATTTAGCAAAGTTTTTGTACTATTCTGCAGAACTTTGACGATTCCTTGGAATGTAGTAGTATCAGTTTACTATCTGGCTTTGTTGATCATTTTCAATCCTCAAAAAAGGATAAAGGTTGGGGATGCGGATGGCGGAATATTCAGATGCGATGCTCTCATTTGCTTTCTCATAGACCAGAAGCTATAAGAGTTCACTTTGGTGGTTCTAATTTTGTTCCTGACATTCTCTCGCTCCAGAACTGGCTCGAGTTAGCATGGAACAATGGTTTTGATGTCTCTGGAGCTCTACATTTCAATAATCAAATACACGGTTCAAAAAGATGGATTGGAACCACTGAATGTGCTGCACTGTTACGTTCTTTCGGGTTAAGAGCAAGAATTGTTGATTTTCCCCCCAAGAAATCTCAGTCAATGTATCTTTCTGTTCCTGGTTCCGCTATTGCTCCTAAGGCAAAGTCATATGGTCCCATGGACAGATACGTGGTTAAAAAGGGGGAAGTGGGACGGAAAAACCAGTTGATTCTCATGGTTCTTCTAGGCTCAGCAAAGGAGTGATTTTGATGGATTGGGTTTGGAATTGCTTCTCAGACAATAAGTTAAATGTTCCCTCTGGTGTTCATAAGACGAACAAAGGGTAGGTGATTCTGTTTCAGCAATGTCTTTTGTGACTTCAAAACAAACAACATATGGTTTCTTGAGTCATTGTAATCGTGTGTACTGCAGGCCCTTATATATCCAACATGAAGGGCACTCAAGAATTGTTGGGATCCAAAGATGGTTGCAAGGAGCTCCATTTACTCCTCAGTACAATCTCCTGATTTTGGATCCGGCTGATGTGAGTATACTGTTTTTTTATGAGTAGGAAGCGCTGTGACAACATGTTTATGTGGGCAATATTCAAGCTTATGAACATCAATTTTTACTATAGTTGAATTTGACTAATAATGGTGAGAATTGAATGTGAATGCAGTCTACTCAAGATTTAGAGAGAGCGCTTGTAGAGAAGAGAGGATGGGAGGGATTTCTTAAGAGAGGAGCTCATACATTGATCTGTCCGGAGTATCAGGTCAATTCTTTGTTATTTTGGCATTAATTGTGATGTTGTACATCGTTCTGAGAAATGATTAAGAACCATTATGATGATATATACATACTGATTTTGTACGTTGATGACGGAATTGCTGATGGAGAGGAGTTGGAGAAGCTCAAGACCATTGATAGTCACTTTGTGGAGTTCTAATGACTGCCATAAATTAATAGCAATTGTATACATCATTTGAAATCTGCTAAGTTAAAGCTCATTAGTCTGAATTGGTAACAATTCTTTTGAAAATTTTCTTCGCTTCTATGACCAAATGAAAGGTTGTCATGTTTTGGATGATAACTGTAAAATTTCCTAGACACAATTAGGCGACTAGCCTTTTAACTGATTATAGGACATCATTGGGTATACAAATACATATCAAACAGTAGAAGATTCTATTTGAGTTCTTTGAAGCGAAGAGAAAGGTGAAACTGTAAGAGTTCCAGGCAAGCTTGATCTTCATGAGAGAAGAAAGGAGCGATGATGCCTCCCACGGACCCAACACGTCAGTTGTGTTTAGTTAGTTAATGGTTTTACTGACGATGTTATGTTGTAGAACTCCAATTGTCTACGCAGGCCTGATCGACGTCGCAGATGTGGACAGTTTGTACGAAGAGCTAATATCATAAAAGATGCGTGGCTATTTATTATAGGAATATTGAGAAACGCAATAAAAAAGGTGAAGAATACAGAATGGCAATTTGAGATTTAAGCTGAGCATCACCACACCTAAAAAATAGAAATGTATTTATCCAAAAGCACTTGAGAGACTTGAGAAATCGAGTCCTTTTCCAACTCCTTAAGTTTGGTGATCCCTTCTTCCTCTAGCAACAAAACTTTCCTTGTGCCTCGAATGAACAACAATAACCTCACCGTTGCTCTTCCATTCGGGGCAAAAACTGTGACATCCTAGGGAGGTTTTGTTGGTTATTTAAGAGGCAGATGCAGCCACCTTCTTCCGGACAATCCTCTTTCGCCGAGCCTTTGGAGGTGGGGGATCTGAAACTGATCCCTCTTGCAGTCTCCCAAGTAGCCCTGAGACAAGTGCATTTTTAGAGATGAACCATCTTGAAGACGGCTTTGCTCCTGTTTCCTCTGAGGGTCGGTTATATGCTTTAGCCAGCAGGTCGTCTGATTGAGCCAGCGGGTCTGCCTCCACACCTAGCCATACTTGTCTTGACCTTTCCCCTAATTGAACATTAAGAATCCTGTACCACATTCAACCATATTCATCTTACGAATCCTTCTAGTTAATGGTTTAAGTCTAAATTAATGTTCTTGATCCCCAGACCAAAGGTTTCCTAAGTCTTAAGACTGCGTGTTGTTGTTCATATGTGAGAAAAAGAGGAATACCTCAAGGCAGTGCTGAAGAAGAGTGCCACTCCTATGACATCAAAGTGGCTGCTCATTGATCTATCAAATCCACATAACAGCTGATATCTCAAGTTTGCATATATTCCAAGAAACGCGCCATAACCAAGAGCATTTGTACTGATTGATGGGACTGTCATAGATACTCTGTCAGACCAAAGATACAATGAGTAATAAGTCAACCATGAGCTACAAAATAAAATTAGATATGCTGCCCAAGTGGATTGAGAGATTTATAATCCTAGGATAAAAACAGAATATATGTGATGACCTGTTCTTCTTCTTTCCCGCCAGAAAGTTTGACAACGAACCCTGAAGAGTTCCTGTTGCGACTCCAAGGATGGACAACTCTGCGGCCTTGTAGAAAAGAGAATGAAATCTCTTTTGCAAATCGAACTCTCTTAAAGGGTAACTCATTTCAAACATATTATTCGGGAGCTTCTGTAGTGTATTTTGAAGATCAAACCGAAAGGTGTTTCCGTAGGAACGACATGGAGCTAGCAACCAAACAGCAGCTGCATTGCATGCTGACACAGTTAGAACATTTATAAGTGCAAGATCCCATTCTTCTTTTAACCTGCAAATCATAAAGAAAAGAATTTAGGACAAAAACCAGAAGCTAAGAAACCTTCAAATAGGATAACACTTAGGTACATGGAAAGGAACATACCTATCCTTACGATTCTTCACCTCCCACCAGACCGAGCATCCAACCGTGGCAGCTTGTTCCAAAAGAAGTCTATAGAGAAATGCAGGGTCCGCCAACATCCTACACAAGAAAGCATATGTATGCGAATAAACTTATAACTTTTGAGAGAATGAAGTCAACAGGGACAGATGGATCTCAGAAGACACCCACAAAAGTACCTGCCAATAAAGGCCCTCGACAACCCCTGAGGAAGAGCACGGGAGATCATTCTAGTTGTTGTAGGACGAGCATTTATGGCAAGGAATCTTACCATCTGTGCTGAGCTGACCAAACCCTGCATACAAGATTTGATAAACGTCAGTATTCTAAAACAATAAACATAAAGCTTAAATGATATCCCACCATTTCATATGCCTGACGGAGGCCGGCAGGCAAATCCATCATTGTTTTTTGCCATTCGTTCAGCACAGCATCCACAAATTTCCTATCAAAAAGCTGGAGAAAACATGAATGTCGTTACTGTGTCACACCATGACAATAATATACATGTAAACAAATCAACAGAACACAAGTGTAAGGACCTCTTACCTCTGCAAGAAGCATCCTACGCCTAAAAATTCCACCATCACCTCCATCATCGTCATCATCAAAATTGTCAAAGTAATCGTCATCATCACCATCATCGTCACCTCCATCACCACCACCGTTATTGATACTTTTTCCAATGTTTCCACCACCTCCACCAGTTGCAATCTGTAACGAAACATGAGATAAAAATTCACTTTTCTGAAAAATAGATTCATTTCAGAATCATCGTGCAATTGCCATCTCCACGGAAAATGTTATTCCTAAAATTTTCTGTAATACTAATTCAAGCACTTGCATCCGCTGATTATCGTAACATATTTCTCAGCTACGGTATGCTTCATCTCTTTGATGTTCATTACACGACTCAAACACGAATATTCTAGCCGAAACAAATAATCAATTCATCCGGCCTAGGATCAAGCAATGTCTGATGTAGAATCAAGTCACTTCTGAATCGAAAAAAGAAGCAGGACCAAAATCTATTTGTTCATGGACTGAGTCAAATGCTACTCATAGTTCCCCTCCAGTCGACGAAATAAGGAAGAACATAATGAACCATCAGAAAATTAGAACAGCGAGCTAAAAGACACAATTTTTAGAGAGAATTTTACCAAACCAATTTAAATTCTTGGATTAGGATTTACTCTAGTTGGAAACAAGAATGTAAATTTTTCTACATTCTTGTCACTTCTGAATCGAAAAAAGAAGCAGGACCAAAATCTATTTGTTCATGGACTGAGTCAAATGCTACTCATAGTTCCCCTCCAGTCGACGAAATAAGGAAGAACATAATGAACCATCAGAAAATTAGAACAGCGAGCTAAAAGACACAATTTTTAGAGAGAATTTTACCAAACCAATTTAAATTCTTGGATTAGGATTTACTCTAGTTGGAAACAAGAATGTAAATTTTTCTACATTCTTGTCACTTCTGAATCGAAAAAAGAAGCAGGACCAAAATCTATTTGTTCATGGACTGAGTCAAATGCTACTCATAGTTCCCCTCCAGTCGACGAAATAAGGAAGAACATAATGAACCATCAGAAAATTAGAACAGCGAGCTAAAAGACACAATTTTTAGAGAGAATTTTACCAAACCAATTTAAATTCTTGGATTAGGATTTACTCTAGTTGGAAACAAGAATGTAAATTTTTCTACAATTCACCAAATTAATCGCTTAACAAAAAGAGAACACGAGATAAGAAAATAGAAAGGAGTGAGAAAAAGATAGATACCTCAGGGCTGGACTCGGATATCTTCTGGGTCATATCGAGCTTTCCTTTCTCCAAAGTTACAGCTCCCATGGAACCGAACTTCCCTTTCATCACAGGACTCATCGAAGCACTTGCAGAAATGCCGGAGGAAGATGGGCCTAACTCGCTGCTCGAGGGTAATTGTAAGCAGCGCTCGAGAGTTGAAATTGAATCTCCAGGGGAATCGATAAGAGAAGAGGACGAAGCTCTGACGAAGCCGCGACGGAGCTTACAAGGCACAATTGCAAGTGGGCGAGGGATTGATAAAGAGGGTTTGAGAGGATATAAGGGTTTGGGAGCGACGACGCTCTGCAACACCATGTGTGACATGGCTTACGAGGTTAAAACCCAATCTTTATTTCCAATAAAGGTTTAAGCTTTCTGGTGATTTTTCCTGAAGGGAAAAAGGGCTCTTCTTGTGCCTTTTCTTTCTCTGTTAGGGCAGAGAGAGAGGGAGAGAGATGAGAAGGAAGAGCTGCTTTATCGCCAATCAGATGACTAGGGAGAAAACAACCCAATCTCACTTTTCTCTTTAGCACCAACTCAAATAGAGTACTTCTGGATGAATCAGAGGTTTTCAATTCGGCCTCTTTTTGAGTTCTTTGTTTTTCTTCACTTTACTAAAGTCGGTCGTAGAGGGCCAAAGCTAGAAATTTCACGTATCCATTGTCTGCTTATTTACATATGCCAAATGCAAATCGAAAAATCGAAGGCCATTATCCATTCTTATCTATTTCAGAAAAAAAAAGAAACAAAAGTAAAACAAAAACTTGCGATAAATCAAATCTCCTACACTCATATTACACGCTTCACAGATACTTACCTCAGGAAAATTTGTTTGATAATCATACAAACCATTTAATACAATGAAATAAAAAAGAAAACAATGATCTACAAAATAGTACTAAATTAAACACGCAGTGTGACGAACATGTCCTCTTCCTCTAGTCAATTTGGCCACAAATCTTTGATTATGAATATATAAACTCTGCTCTTCGTTTTGGTATCTTCGGGGCAAACTTTGCAACAGCCATTCTAGAAATCAAACTCAATTGGCTGGCTTCTTATTGGAGGATATTTGGATACTTCTCGCTTCTCGGTTGCTGTATTTTCCGTCGGTTTCACTGTTGTTGTAGCAATTTCGGCAGGCGTTGTTGTAAAAGTTTCAGGGATCGTTGTTGTTTGGCTATTATCTTCTGTGGCTGCAGCTATTTCTGTGTTTGGAGTTGAAGACGGATCACTTTTGTCTTCCGAGGAAGTTATTTCCTTCTCTACGGGAGGAGACTCGGACACTGTCTCTGTCACTGGTCCATCCACTGGTGCTGCTGACTCGGCATTGGCTACAGTTTCAGGTGCTTCTGACTCGGCAATGCCTGCAGCTGACTCGGCAGTTCCTGCAGTTTCAGGCGCTGGTTCAGTCTGTGGTGGTTCAGAAGATGGAGGCGCTTCAATAGCCAATGGCTTGTTTGGTTCTTCAAGAGACAAAGGTTTAGTTGGTTCTGGCTGTGCAGTCTTCTGTGTAAGTAGAGGTTTCTTAGGAGCCGAAATGGAAGCAAAGATTGAAGACATTCCAGGAGGTAGAATCTCAATTGGAGGTTTCTTGGATGCATCAGATAAACTTGTAAGCTTTGGATCTTCGAGAGAAGCCAGAAACGCACTTGCAGCATCTGTTTTTGAAGATGGAGCTTGCTCAACTTCCTTCTGCAGCGTTTTATTCCAAGCCTGGACCAAGTTCTTTAGACTTGGACGACCATGTGCCTGTGTGAATAATTACAGTAGTTAAAGTCAGAAACAACTACAAGGTTTATTTATAAACAAGCAAACTGCAAAAAGAAAAAAAAAGAAACTTTAATCTTACATGGGCATGTAGCACGGCTTCTGCGAGCATTCCTGTGTCTTGCCATGCTTTCTCCATGAGCGCATTGTCTCCCAGAACTGCAGCAGAAAATGCTGATTCTCGCCCGAGGCCTATGGAGATGAGATTGTTTATTAGATCCTGCAACAATGTTAAAATAGTCTTTCAATTAGGGACCTGCAGATACAAAGTATAAATCAAAAGCGTAATTCTTTTCCAGTAGTTATGTAGATCCTATCTAATGAACAACACAACGTTTCTTCAGATTTTTTTGTTAGGATCCTGAAAAACCAAACCAAATTAGTACCGAGAGAAAGAGAAACTGCAGACATACACTTAGGCGTGTCAACTCTCCATGGTTTGCTAGACGTAATGCAAGACCTCGCAATTCATGACCTTGTAAGGCACCTTTGACGGAACCTGCAGTGGCCAATCTTTTGAGAGCTTCGCGAGCAATGTCGGCATGCCCAGTGGCATCTGCAGCATCTATAAGGTCGAGAAACTCCTTTGCGAATTTCACTATTCCCTCTACAGCTTCGACAACATCTTCTTTCTTAGTAGCTGTCAAAGAGAGAATGTCACTCAAATCGAGGCCTCTGCCATCTTGTCCGATGTCTTTGCTATTACTCATTGTGAGTAGACAATGGAGAGCCCTCTTCAGATCGTTGCTCTGCATTGCGAGATCAAACTCCAGCCTGAAAAAACATAAAACTAAGTTTATTAGTTCCTGTTTTCCTGTTGAATTGCCAATCCAAGGCAAACTGAATATAATCAATGATGGCAGTTTAATGTGAGTTGACAATTTAAAAGGTTTGAAATGTGAGTGAAACACTTAAATCTGTTTACTGTCCAGCATAAGCAAATTAGAGACTAGAGAAAAACTGTGAATAGTAGAACCAAAGTGAAGGCATAGATGCACCAAAACATACGTCTCCATTTACCTTTTAGATATTCCAGGCAAATGAAGAGCTTCTGTAGCGTATCCCATCCCTAGCATAAATTGTGCCAGATCGTCATGATGTTCTCTCCCAAGCCTACTTGCCCTACAAAAAATAAAACCGTTGTATAAGTATTCCAGCTGCATCAGTACTCGCATCAGTACTTGAATAAACACGAGGTAATGCATACATATTCGTACCATTTAACTGCACTGACAGCATCCCCGTAAGCAGCAAGACAGCGGCAACGAATACCAGGATGATTTAATGATATGGCGTGGGCACACATGTACCTACCAAGAAAACAGAGGTGTCAGACAATCATTTCATTTTAATCAAATCAATTGACGACTAAAAAATGCAGAAACATGGTATATACTACGGATTGGTGCTCGAGGAACCTTAGAATGCAAAAATTCATACATCATTGTGCTTATCTAAAAATGAAAAGGAAAGTTCATCTTTGTCACAGATAATGAATAGGAGAATCCTACTACCTGTCAATGAGCCAAAGAACTCCGTCCCGTACACCAGCAACAACAAGAGGCCCCACTGGTCGTTTTTGTTCCACTGGGAAACGAGTTACAGCCACTGAGACTCCCCCGCCACCTACAGCTACTTCATTGGCCCTTCTTTCATCCATAATGTCATCGCCATCACCTCTAGATTGTCTCGGCAATGATAAGAATGGTGGAACAGATGGAGCATTCTGGAAAGAAGCTAAACGCACCACCTACATTTAAAAATTATATGCATGAGGAAGACTCTTGCTAGTTTGGCAAGAATTGACATTGATGTCGACACGTTCTGTACAATAACACAAGCTTAGACCTGAAAATTTGAGGTTCAAAATAGTTTCAATGTATCTCATGTGAAAGCAAGAAATATCTTCACCTGCAGCATAGGGGGCCTCAAAGATATTTTTTCTTGCTTTGCAGCCTGGGAACCTTCTACTGTGATTAAGGCTAACTCTCCATGCTCTGCAACTGCTCTAGCCTGCGCTTCCTTAAGTTTAATTTCTTCCTTCATCTTCCTAGTCTCTATATCAATTTCAGAAACTCCAGCATCCACAAAAACACATCTGGAAACCCAGGAATGAAGGAAAGTCTTAGCAGTCCTCCCAGATATTTCTTTTGAGAAAATAATAGATCAAGGTGGTCATGCCTTTAAAGAAGTCAGTAAAGAGAAATTCTTTTCAAAAAGTTATAATCTGATTTTTTGGATTATGCACCATCTAAACAATCGATATACGTTGATACACATCTGCCGCAAATCAAGTTTTTAAATTTGATTTTAGTTTGTTTTATCTAAACAGGAGCAGCATTCAAGGCAATTGACTGAAAAACTAAAAATAATACATCATATATATAGAGCAATAATCTTACTCAATTGTGGTTGGCGTAGCCAAAAACAGCTGCCTGCGATGCCAAACAGCTCCAGTAGCATGTGCTATGGCAACATCACCAAGATATCTATACTGAGGGCGCAACGACGATATGACCACGTATTGCTGATAAGCAAAAGCACAATACTCAACTGTTTGGTCCCATGCTGTCCACTCTGGCTGAGGTAGCATACTACCTACTGGCTCAAAATTTTCCCAGCTACACATTGAAAATTCCATTTAGATTAATATGTTACTGTAATACTTTAACACGAGACAATGCCACAAAATTTAAGGATAATCAAAATGTAATCAGTACAGATTACAAATGAAACATTGCTTATTATTTCATCAAAAAAAGTATCTACCAGACATTCTCAGAGGAACTGAGAAACTGATAAGTTCAATATAGCTGACTAGAGAAAAGGAATTGTAATAGGAAGGATAACTCTGTTCACCTGTATAGCTGGTAGTTTAGGGGTGCAGACTCGGCAGACTTCTGCGATGAAAACCCATCATCATAGCTCGAAAATGAAGAAACATTGCTGTTTCCAAAACCTGAGAGTGGCATAGACTGAATGGTTGAAATAGCTGTTGCAGCAATTGGACTAATCCTTCGGGATGTGCGATAGCCTATACCAAGTAGAGCACCACCATGTAGACCAATAACCTGCAAGGAAATTTTTTGAGCATAAGATTGTTGCTTAATTTTGGTGCCAAGCGCTGACACATTGCTCTTTGATACTATCACTCAAAGTCAATAGAATTTTCACTTACGATTTTCATGTTTATCAACCTTTCCTTTTGGTCAAAAGTCAATTTAACAAACTAGTGGATACCAAGTTTGATTTTCTTCTTTTTTTCCTTAGTAAATTTTATTCAATGCCAGCCAAAGCACACAATAGGCGCATTATTATGAAGAGGATATGAGATAAATAAAAACAAAAGACACGTACTGGTTCAGAGCGACCTCCTACAGATCTCATGAGTATATTTGAGGTACCATCATCCAAGAGTATACGAACTTGGACACTAGCTGATGAAGCTGCACTAGCAGCGGCAGCTTGAGCTGCGGCTGCAGCAGCTTCTCTCGCCTTTCTTGATGAACCACCCTTTGGGATTACAGGCATTCTTTGAGGTAACGCAGATTCTAGAATTGCAAATCTATCTCGACATGTATCCCAAGCCAAGAGTCTTGCACTTCCAGAGTCAACAATGGTCCAGTCAGTAACCTTGTAGATAGAGAAGTACAGAATATCAGGCCATACAACTGCGACATACCTGCAACCAGAGAAAAACGTCAGTTGGCTACAAAAACAATGACACTTAACAAACTATGCTAATAAAATTTATTAGCTACTAAGGAATTATATTCATAAAACTAGTAAGCGTAAAAAACTTACTTCCCTGAACTGCTCACAGAAAGAACCGAGTATGAATCATGCGGAACAGGTGCTACAATCTGCTTTTTGGTCTGCTTTACAGTAAACTGTTCCCCTGGGTCTCCCTTAGACATCCCTGAATCGGACAAGGCACTATTATTTCCAAGAGATGGGTTGGCTGTGTTGGATATTTGAAAGTTCAAGAGCTTTAATTCTCTTCCAAGGATATACATAGCTGAATTCTCTCGACTTCCAGGTAGTGCTGGTAGAGAAGCTGCAGACGGGATGGCACGGGGGTCAAATTCACTAACTATAATACCAACATTGGTACCAGTTGCGACGAGATGTGGCTGCAGAGGATGTGCAACCATACAATAGACCTGAAAGAATGATATTAATAAGTAACTACAGGGTACTACCAATGTATGTAAGCACTAAAGCGAAAGAAGTAACAGAAGCAATGTTATAACAATAAAGCAACAAAGGAACTTGCAATCTTTGTAAATCAGTTTTCAGCTTCATGTAGAGATAAATCCAGAGTATCATCTCCACATTCTGAAAATATGATAACTTCCAACTTTGTGCACAGCACATGCGTTCTCAATCATCATTTCACATATAAATCTTACTTACTTCCTCCATTGCAATTTTTCTTTTTGTACATTCACTGTTCAAAAAAGCTATCAAAAGTTCTGCTTTTACTTTATTAAACTCAAAATAAGTATGAAGCAAGAACTAAGTACCCTAAGTTTTCTGTGGGTTGCAAGGACTTGAGGCGGAACCAAGGAAGAAAGTTCACATAATGGCCTTGTCAGGGCCGAGTAAGTTGGATGCTCAATAGACCTGCAACAAGTCAAACAATAATACACGCATCTAATATACAGAGTGTTTTACCATAGACACCATCAAGTGTTTAACTAAAGATACCATATGTGTGAATCTTTAACACAAGTCAATATATCGAGGTTTGGCGCTCGAGGGTGACACCAAGATGCAACACTATGGCAAGCTAGCTTCGGGACAGGTTTAATTCTACGCAGCTCCTGCAGAGAAAAGTAAACATGCATGTTGAGAAAACAGGCGAGTAAAATGTGAAAAATCATATATAGAATAATCAGTACCTTGAATGTCATTGTGTCCCATATGGCCAATGTCTTGTCAGCACCAATTGTAATGAGTTGTGGAGCACTGCCACTTACCCTTGAAAGCTCAACAGAGACCACCCCACCATCATGTGCCTATTACAATAAGAACAACACACCAGAAGAGGATGTGCAAAGCTTATATAAAGCCATATCTAGAAGGAAAAGTAATAGTATAACAAAGAAGAGGAAATTATATACTCAATTAACCAAACAAGAGCATGTCTATCAAGCCAAAAGTACAACAGCACGAGCATATCACATATCATACTCCCCTAATTATTACTCAGCCTTTAATCAAAAAGTATGAACGGAAATTTCTCAATGCTAATTATCAACATTCAGAAACAGACACAGAAATTGACTATTAAGTTTCAGTGAAACTAATAACAATGGTTCCTTATCCTCAGCTGTAACCAAATCTTGCCAGGCCTAAGATTTGACGGCTGCAAATATATCCTCTATTGACTTTTGTATGAAAGAGTAAGCATGAAAAGAATACCTTTAAGCTAAGCTTGGGTACAAGTTCCCTAGAGTCAGTGCCATGATCGGCACTCCACAGTACAAGTAAGCCATCACTACCACCTGAGACAAGGAGTGCCTGCAATTGAAAAGACAGAGAATGGCTGGTATCATGTATTGTACATATATAACGGAGAGGAATAATTTGATAAGTGTTCATAAGAAACGTCAAAGTATCATGACAGGAAAAAGAAAGCTGGTACTAAAATATATTTGCTAACAACATAACCTAATTATGATATATACTGAATGGGGAGTATTAAACAAGCCCATGTTTTAATTCCTTCGGCTCCCAATAATAGGAAATGTATGAAAGTTAACCCAAACATGTTTGAAGGCACATGAACATCAAACGAATAGTTAAAGATCTATATATCATAAGGCTAGAATTTTGCATTGTATGATAGAGAACACGTAGAGTAAGGCCTGTTGCATCTTTACTTCCCACTTAATAGAATGTGAGAATTTGATTTTAGAAAGAATAATATATATATATGTAAGAAACTTCCACGACGATATGCCCATAACAGTCAACCTTGGCAGGCGACCTTGCATATGATTTTCTAAATTACATTATGACACACTAACTGTCAGATGGTATTAAGTAGATAATTCAAAAAAACTCATAGTATGAAGAAGGGTAATTTCTGAGAATATGTAGTTACTTCGCCAGATGATGCCATGAAATTCATCAAGCAATAGATTGATCCTTTATGTCCACCTGTATATCTTCGTGCAAGCTGCAAGAAAGTAACATAAATCAGTATCACGAACTCTCATGTTGAACCCAGTAGAGAAATAAGATAAATATACAATTTTTGGAACAAACAGACCTTCCATGTTATCATTGATAAAACCCTAATGACACCATCAGTTGAACCAAATGCAACTAAAGGGCCATCACCACCAGATGATCTGGTAAGAAACTCCATGCTGCAACGAAAGGAAGATAATATAACAAACTATGGGGCAAAAAATAATCAGAAAAGTAGAAATACTGTTCGAACATTGACTGGAACAATAAATATGAAAGCGCTCTGGTATCCATTACACTAAAAAGCACATACACACATCATTTTATCCATAGTCTACATCTGAGTCAAAAATTTCTGCTTAGTAACTAATGGAGGTCTTTCCAGGATACAAGCGACTCAGATTGACAGGGTACAATAATGGAGCATCTTTCTCAGGGGTTCAGGTGTCGATAAATCGTTGTTCGGAAATAAGAGAAAAGGCAATGAACTTACCAGATAAGTGACTTGTTGTCAAGCTCTTGTTTTGGCACATCACGACCACGCATTGTCACCAAATCCAAGAAAATGGCTTTATTCTCACAACAGATGACCAGAAAATGCCGGCCTTTAGTTGATGGAGCAGGAGAAGTGAAAGCGGAAGTGAGATGATTGACAGCTGATGGAGATTCAGCAGCTGCAGAGCGATTGCGCCACAGTTGCCAATAACGCACATCATCGTCATAAAATTTCACCTGCTTAACACTTGTAGGTGGAAAGATTGAGCGGATAAGTCATTTTTTTCTAATATTGAAATTTGGGAATGAATAGAGCACCCGGAATGATCTACTACCTTCCTCCTCGAATGGCTTCAGTGGACTTGGCTTTATAGTCTGAGCAAAACATGAATCTCAGTAAGGAGAGAAAGAATCTAAAGGACATATTCAATTTGCCAGAATTAAATGTATGTTTAGAGAAAATTGACATGTTGACCATCATGGCTCACCGGAATCTCCTTCGGCAAGCTTCTCTAACTTGGCACCAACTAAACGGCGCTCGTCAACTCCGCCGGCTTTCAGTTCATAAATTACCTGGAATATAGCCATAGACGTTATGAAACCTTCGATTCGAGATCAGAAGCGAAAGAAAATCAAATCAGAATCTCGATATACATCAGACCTGACGATGCTCCCAATTCCAGACGGAGACGTGATCGGAATCATCGGCTGTAACAAGCCACGGATGCGTTGGATGTACCTGTATCTTCACAATCTTACCGTTGGTCTGCCGAAATGCTTTCGCGCGCAACATTTCGATCTATCTCTCTCTCTCAGTCCTCTAAAATCAATGGAACAACTCAAAATCTGAGCCAAATTGCATCCGCACAGACGATTCGGATTCGCGAGAACTTCCAAAACAAAAAACTTCAGCTACACAGTTTAAATTGCTAGAGCTATAATCAGATCCAGATCAATCAGATCCGCCGCGGCAATCAAAGAAAAAACTTCAATGCACCACTACAATTGCCGAACAAAAACTCCGGTGGTGTTCGGACGCGAAACGCGTAAGTGCGAACTGCGATTGCGAATCTGAATAACAAAAAAGGCCCAATAACATTTATCAGCCCTTTCCTTTGTCGCAAATATATATTATTCCATTTACAGTAACTTTTACGAATCGATACTTCTTTGTTATTTCAAAGGATCAATGTTCCTAAATTAACTTTAAATTACGATCTTATATTTCTTAACTTATGAAGATCAATTTGCTAGAAATATAGATCTGATGTTTATCTTTCGTCAATATTTTCCGAATCTATGGTGGCATAGTTGTTGATTTTTTGGTCTGCAAATGGGAAGCAGAACGTTTCCTGCTATTTATTCATTCAAAGACAAAAAAGTTACACTTTAACACTAGGAACTCCTGAAACTCCAACGTAGCAGAATAATGAAGAATAAAGTCCTAAGTTATCGGAGACAACCTTTTCTGTTTTGTTAGTTTTCTTACCTGAATAATTCCTCCTTATTTGTAAGAGTTGATTAGTTCTAAGTTGTTTCAATTAGCTGCGCAAGTTTCGTTCTTTTGGTTGTAAGTTGTAGGTCTATATATCGACCTTTTCTGTTTAATGAAATCAAGAATTTTTCAGTTCACTAAGTATCTCAAAAACAACAAAGTGGTATAAGAGCACGGTTGAGAGAGAAAATGAGTGATAAAGATTCATTGATAATACCTAAATTTGATGGTGACTATGAGCACTGGGTCATGCTCATGGAGAACTTGTTGCAGTCAAAACAATGGTGGGATTTGATCAAGCAGGAAATCCAATACAAGAAAGAGGGACGGTTTTATCAAGACCACAAAGGGCTGAGCTACAAGAGAGAGTAGCAGAGAAAACAATCATAGATTACAAGGTGAAGAATTACATGTATGCTTCCAATGACAAGCCATTTCTCAAGACTATTCTGAAGAAGAATACATCATAGGAGTTGTGGAGATATTATCAGGAGAAACAATCTCATAGTATTTTTCGCGTGTAATGGAGGTTGCCAAGGACATGCAAAATCTAGGAGAGGATATGCCAGAATCCAAAATCATTGAAACGATTCTCAGAACACTAGCTGAGAAATTCACATATATTGTATGTGCACTTGAAGAGTCGAAGGACATCAGGACACATGACTTTTGATGGTCTTCAAAGCTCATTGATGGTTCATGAGCAGAACATGACCATACATGAAAGAGGAGATGCACGTGCTCTTAAGGTAGAAGGGCAGTGGAGATCACCGAGTTATGGTAGAGGCAGAGGAGGCTCTCCGAGCGGTGGTTCTCCAATGAAAGGAAGAGGAAGCGGCAACACTCAAGGAAGGGGACGTGGGGGATTCAACAGAGAGAACGATGAGTGCTTCAAGTGTCACAAGATGGGACATTACAAATCAGAGTGTCTGAAATGGGAGAAAGAAGCGAACTATGTCAAAATGGAGGAAGATGTGCTTCTGATCGCTCGTATTGGACTCGATTTTCTAAAGAACTGTGAAATTGGAAGATGATAGAAGAATGTCTGTAGATGGCAAAGGAAAGCTAAGGGTTGAAATCTGTGGGCAGATTCAAGTAATTACAGATATGTACCTTGTACTGGGACTGAGGAATAACCTCTTGAGTGTGGGGCAGCTGCAGACAAAAGGATTGAATCATTATCGAACAAGATATGTGCGAAGTGTGGCACAAACAGGAGAGGAAAATGATTATGCATTCTGCAATGTCAAAAACAGAATGTTCACCATTTTGGCCATTGTCAAAGACACAAAAGAAGAAGGAGGAGAAGAAAGGTAACTTGTGGCATAGAAGATCTGGTCATCTTAACAACAATGGTTTGAGATCTTTAGTAGAAAAGAGTATGGTGTTGGGACTGCCAAAACTGAACAAGGTAGACGAAGAAGTTATCTGTGTTGTGTGTATGAGGGGAAAACAAAACCGAGAGAGCATTCCGAAGCAAGGAGCTTGGAAATCAACCCATGTTTTGCAGCTGGTTCACACAGACATCTGTGGACCTATTAATCCAACATCTGAAAGCGGAAAAAGGAACATCATTAATTTTATTGATGATTACAGTAGGAAGTGTTGGACATACTTCTTAACAGAGAAGTCAGAAGCGTTTAAAGTTTTTAAGGATTTCAAGGCTGAGGTTGAAAGAGAATCCGGACAGAAACTAGTGTGCTTGCAGTCAGATAGGGGAGGAGAGTACAACTAAAAGGAGTTTGAGGATTACTTTATAGAAAATGGAATCAAACGTCAATTCATAGCCGCATACACTCCCCAACAAAATGGGGTTGCAGAGAGGAAAAATAGAACAATGGTGAACATGACGAGGTGTATGCTACTGGAGTGTACCGAGACGTTGTTGGCTAGAAGCAGTCCAGTATGCAATTCACATTTTGAACAGAAGTCAAAGGTGTTGAATGAGAGGAGAAGTGGAGTAATCAAAAACCATATATTGGACATCTTAAGGTATTCGGAACTGTGGCGTATGCTCTTGTGCCATATGAAAGAAGAATTAAGTTGGATGAGAAAAGTATCAGGTGTGTGTTGTTCGGTGTAAGTTGTGAGTCTAAAGCATATCGCTTATTTAATCCAAAGACTAAGAAGATTATTATAAGCAGAGATGTGATAGTAGATGAAAACAAACGATGGGAGTGGGAAGGTAAAGAAGAAGAGAAAGAGCTGATCTGGGAAGATTCAGAATACGAAACAAGAAAAGAAATGAATTTGGATGCTGAACAAGCAAATGTAGACGAGGAAGTGTTGATGCAACCAGAACGGGAAGCTGCAGTTGAAACTCAACCAATCACAGAAACACAAACACCAGCAAGAGAAAATAGAAAGAGAGCTATAAAGAGACTGGTGTGGTTCAAGGACTTTGATACACGAGATGCAAGATGTCTCATTAAAGAAGAAGAGGGAGAAATCATTGCTTTATTTCTAGCACCAGAAGATCTAGAGAGTTTCGAAGAAGCCCATAAAAACGAAGTGTGGAGGAAAGCAATGGAGAAAGAAATTGCTTCCATAGAAGAGAATCACACTTGGGAGCTGATTGAATTAACTGAAGGACACAAAGTGATTGGGGTGAAGTGGATTTTTAAAACTAAGCTCAACGAGAATGGAGAAATAAACAAATTGAAGGAATAGACTTTCAAGAAGTCTTCGCACCAGTAGCTAGATGGGACACTATAAGAGTCATTCTAGCTATTGCTGCAGGTAAAGGATGGTGTGTCTTTCAACTTGATGTAAAGAGTACTTTTCTGCAAGGGGAATTGAAGGAGGATGTATATGTGGAACAGCCGAAAGGTTTTGTGATTAGTGGTATGGAAGAGAAGGTATACAAGCAAAAGAAGACTTTGTACGTGCTGAAACAAGCCCATAGGGCATGGTACAGCCGAGTAGAACAATTCTTCTTACATGAAGGGTTTGAGAAGTGCTATTGTGAGCACACATTGTTTGTAAAGAGAGAAGGAGAAAACTGCCTGAATTATCGGAGACAAGCTTTCCTGTTTTGTTAGTTTTCTTAGCTGAATAACCTCCTTATTTGTAAGAGTTGATTAGTTCTAAGTTGTTTCAATTAGTAGCGTAAGTTTCGTTCTTTTGATTGTAAGTTGGAGGTCTATATATCGACCTTTTCTGTTAATGAAAGCAAGGATTTTTCAGTTCACTAAGTGACAACAAATAACATAACTAGGACAAGAGTCAAAGCGACGAAAACCTAAAGTAAAAGATAGTTAGCTAACATATGAAAAATATCGGACAATTCAGTTATGTGATAAAAACAACCTAGCACAAATGCATTAGGAGTCGATCTCCATCTCCAGTCTCGAGATACCCAACTTCCATGTTATAAACAAGCCACAGTACCACTCCCCATAATTCGGCTAAAAGGGGCGGTACGCCGGTTCATATGCGGAAATGCCAATATTTTAAGCAAAACCCAAACACCAACGACCTTTGTCATCCCGGACAACTCCCCCAGCCGCTGCCAATTTTGGACTCCCTTTAGATGCTCCATCCATATTCAGTTTGAACCACGACTCTCTTGGGGTTACCCAAGCTATCTCTCTGTTGATACAAACAATATTTACTATATTGCTCCTCGTCTTAGCATTAGCATAACAAACTTCCTTACCGAGACCCTTGATAAATTTGGTCCGATCATGGCATTTATATGTAGATCCGAATACTTGCCACATCGCCATTTCCAGGCACCACAAATGGCCATTGAAATATATGTATTCTTAGAGATCCCACAATTCAATCTCCGGTTCATGACATTTTACAAAGAATAAAAAGTGATAGTAATCATCAAAACTTAGTCTAACATTATTTTCACAAAAATCCCTGGCCCTCGCTTGTACACTACCTAAGAAAAATGCAAGAAAGACGAGTATAAATCATGTATTCTATGCACACAAGTCTACGATTTAACTGATGCTACTTCGACTTAAAACAAATCGACTGTGCCAGCTCCGACTTTTCCCAGTTTCAGTAGTCGATAACAACACACTCAACATCTCCTTTGCTTCTTCCTTAGATGAAAACTCTAAGTTGGTCTGCAGAAGCGGCTGAGCTGAAGGATTGTGCCATTGTTATTTGGTTGGGCTGCTCTTCTTTTGCTGGTCCTGTCTCTAGTTCCATATACCATCTGAATTGCTTTCTATGATGCGAACAACTCCGCCCATGCAATCCGTATGTATTATACTCTCCATACTGATTTCTCTTTCGATATTCCATACCAAACTACTGGAACTCCGGGAAACCCCGGGTTTCTGAAATCTACCAAGCTGGTGCTGCTTAGAACCAATACCAGTCTCCCTGTCCAAAACTTGATCTTTATTCTTCAGGTACAAAGGTCTAATAACAAAATACAATACTAGGAAGTTACACATTGGGGAAATTTGAGCTCACCCGGAGAAGCAGAAAAGCTTGCCGTTAAAAAATAGAGATTCCTGTTTGCAGCGGTTCGTTCTCACTTGAATCTGGTCCATTAGCAATAGTCCAAATAGCTGCGTCTAAAGGTCCAAAACCCGCTGTGAAAATGATAAATCTGTAGCCTGTAATCTGGATAACAGATTGGAGAACTCGAAGAAAGGCTAGGGGGTTCTTTACAAAACCCATACTGCAAAAGCAAGGAGAACATTACTGCCTTACTCATGGAAACATTTTCCAGTCAAGCATGAGTCATATATCTGACAAGAATAAGTCTAGGCATTCTTTTGACACAAAAAGTTTAACATACATAGAAATCAGACATGATTTAGAGGGATCAACTTAAATTTAGACCCTCCCATAGAACTCAACCCTATAAAGATAGGCAGAGCTGACTCAAAAGACGATACATAAGTATACAACTCAGTGTGGTTTGAGCATGTATGGGAATCATCTGTACGGCCCTCTGGAAAAGGATTGTCTGTCTACACACTTGTTGCATGAAAACTGCCATTCATTGGGCAGAAACCAAAAACCACAGACTCGAACGCTCAACAGCCAGTAATCTGTTAATGTGACGAAAGATCTTTATGATGTGTTTTCAGGACAGACAAATAACTGCACATCAGATGAGATTTGTCTTCATCTATGGTTCTCTTACATTCAATAACTTTCTACCGCTTTCTTTCGGATGGAAAACAGTCATACTTTTACATTTGGGTCTGTTTTTAACCTATTGTATACAAAGTTTCCATCACAAATTTCCAAAAGAATTTGAAAAAGAAAAGAATTTAGGTGCAAAACCCATATAACTTTTTTTCTATACAAGATGGTAGCAATGCACAGAAAAATATGTCATTAAAAGGGGCAAAGATCCAACATACCAGGGCATTCAACAATTTCTTTGCTGAAACCATACCTGTCACAAGCAAGATAAATAAAGGTCACCTACAAACTTCTGCAACCTCATCTGGTTTAAAATAATCAGTATAATATGAAACTAAATTACTAAGAGTTTCAAAGTTCTTGAAAATTATCAGAAATCAGTCGGTGTTGGACTAAGATATTGATGAAAAGTAACCAGGAAATACTTAGATTATGAAACTAAAAAATTGATGAAAAGACAGATTGTAAAGTGATCAAATGTTACGTCACCAAGAGAGTTCACAACTCACAAAACCAAGGGAGATGGAGGCCGATTATGCCATAGTGGAAGTTCTGTTACTGGATCCTGCGGCCAATAAATAAATCCGTTGACATTCACACTGTCATTTTAAGAAAATGAAACGAATCGTTCTAGGTCTGTATGTTTAATAAAACACCTACTGCAAAAGGATAATAACTTAGGTTGAATTCCTTGTATCGCCATGATCCCCATTCTTCAGTAAAAAGAGGCCACGTCCAATGAGTTACATCACTCCAGCTAACCTACAAAAACATATGAATTAGAAAAGGTCAGGAAAAATAACACCAATTTCACAATCATATGGAATTCCTTGCCGGTGGGGGATTCATTCAAATACTTGTACAGTTCTGGTAGTTCCTTTCTAAACTGTCTTTCAAAGCCTGATGGTGGACTGTACAAAAGAAGAATTGTAAGTGGTCATCTTTCATTTCCAAGATGTCAAGCTCATACTTCCAACCTATAAAGTTACCTATACGGAACAACATAAGGAGCAGCCACCACACAACGGATCTGGAAAAGTTCTGCGAGGTTCCACCCTTCCTAAATGTACAATTAGAAGAACCACTCTTTCTTATCACATGATAGTAACCATCATACAGAAGTTCGGTTTTCTGCTGCTAAAAGCCAAGGTAAATGATGCGAATATATTGTTATTGACAGAGATATAGCAAACACAATCATGATCCTGGGGCAGTGGAAATTATATAAGCAAATGTACCAAGGCAAAGAAATTTATGACAACGAAATCACCCTCCATACAAGGACCCTTTCCGAAAATGCTTCCAAACGCAGAATGACACTCTTGTCTGTGTTCCTTTTTTATCCTTTGTTTTTGCTCCATGAATATCGTCTATAGCTAGTCTGAATGAAACCCACAAAAGGAATATTGAAAAATAGAAGAAAATAGGTCAAAGATGGATGAATAGTCAAAGCCAAGTATGAAGAAAACAAGAATTGGAAGAAGAAATTAGCATAAGAGTATGTAGTCTATGGCAATTTTGAGTACCTTGAGGTTCACTAGACAGAGCAGGAGGAGAACTAATAGGAAAATAGGAAAAGTTCGCTTTGATCAAGTGAGAGCTTAGGTTCTGCAACAAACCAACCTCTTAAAACTTTGATTTACGAAAGTTTGGAATAACGAATCAAGCAACATAGTTTCTGCAATTCGAAAACTGTAGAAGAAGAAGAAGAAGAGCCCAACCTCATGAGCCAAATGTGACATCAAAACCACAGAGTAGTGTTGCTGATGACGAGCGAAAGCTGCGGCAATGGCCTGTAGAAAAAAAGCCAAACCACCTCTTTGGTTTCGTTTCCCATGAGAACCCAAAATCCAAAGGAGGCTCTGGGAGGAGGAGAGAGTGAGAGAAAGATATTTACAACGAGAGGGTAGACATCGCCTTTGGTACCAAAAGCCATGAAGAGACCGATGCGTTTCCTGCTCCTCGATTCTTCGTCCATGGTGCTCACGCTTCAATGAACCGCCAGAGAGTCGATGAAACGCGTTTGCAACCTTCAAATGTGACATCTCAATCGCGTTTTAAAAGTCATTTGGCCTAAAAGCGTTTCAGTTGGTTGGGATTTACCCTCGTGTAAAGATCACAAAAACGGTGACAAGCGGTACTAAAATATTTGTATGTTTTCGTGTTAGTGTATTTGGAATTCTATCTGAAATTCTGCAATCAAATCATACTAGAATAAGCTCTGCATCTTTGAAAACCAATCTCCTTGTTGTTTGATTCATCATGTGGCAAAACGAAACCAACGTTGCTCCAATCTCTTATCTTATGAAAGTGGATTGCTTTTTATTGTATCAACAATCACTTCACAACAAACCAAATTCAAACCATAGTCTCATAGCTTATATGAAAAAACAAGATTATTTCTTAAAACTGTTTGTGCTTTCGAAGACATCACTTAGGCATGTGAAGAACACAACGCAAACAATTTCCTTCTCTCATAAGCTTAAAAGCTTTATTGATATCATCAAATGCCAGGTTATGCGAGACCAATTCATCGATCAGGATCTCCTACGCCACACAATAGTGTAAAATAAGTAAAGAAACTGTTCATGGAGCAAAAACAATTTTGCATATGTAGCCGCACTTGCATACCTTATTCATGTATTTTTCAATGAGTGAAGGAATATCAGATTTAGGCTTCCAACCACCATAAAGAGACCCTTTTAAAGATTTCCCAGAAAGGAAAAGACAGTAATGAGCTGAAACTTCAGGCTTCACTTTCCGTACACCTAGAGTAACGGTCATCCCCCATCCCTGAAAATATCCACATTGTTTGAAATGACATTTGTATACAATATAGTGAGAAATATTCAGACAAAGTGAGAAGTGAGAAACAAACAGAACAGAAATCTTACATCCGAGCACGATTGTAGAGCAGTTGTAGTTATTCCTGTGTCACCAACACATTCAAATGAAAAATCAGCACCTCCTCCTGTCATTCTTTTGATTACCTATATCCAAACTCATTGATTCACATATTTACATCAGAAGACTTCAATGTAACCAACATGGTAACAAACCAAAAATACCGGAGTTACCTGGGGTATGGGTTCAGAGTGGTCATTTGTATTGATGAAATCCGTGACACCAAATGTCTTTGCTGCAACAAATCAGAAACAATCAAAACCATACCAGTACGCTAAGTGGCAATATATCTTAAAGCTATGACAAACCTAGTTCAGCCTTGGCAGGATTTATGTCAACCCCAATTATTTGGCTTGCTCCTCTGAGTTTGGCACCTTGAGCAACCTGCTCATAAGAGATTAATTCCACATCGATCAAACTCCATTTACACAGAAGCATCAAAATTTCTGTATCTATACTTACTGAAAGACCGACAGTTCCAAGACCAAATATCACAACACTTGAACCTTTTTGTACATCAGCAACATTCCATGCTGCTCCAAGACCTAAAAGTACTCCTTAGGTTCTCAGTATTGAGAGTAGAATTACTTCTTGAATCTTATCAGTTTTTCATCGAAATTCTTTAACTACCTGCAGCTACTCCACAGCTCAGAAGACAAATTTTGTGCAGAGGTGCGGCAGGATCAACTTTGACAGCACAACCAGAGTGAACCACAGTGGTACTCACTGAAGCTTGAAACTGCACAGTAATGGTAAACTGGTTCTCCTTTGATGAAGAAGCGTGACTTCTGATCACTATGCATCAAACCCTTGCTCTCCAGGCCAAGAACCTGACACATGTTACTCTTCCCAGATATGCTATGCCGACATGACCCACATTCTCCAGTGAATATAGCAAGCACGTGATCTCCTTTCTCAAACTCAGTTACATCTTCCCCTATGCTCTCCACTATACTGCAGAGACATCCACAGATACAATGATAGGATTCAAAACTCTAAACTCTTTCTTACACAATTCACAATGAAGTATACCATAGAAGACACTATATTAACGAGCAAAGTTTCAAACTCTCGACCAATGCCTATACCAAGACCAAAGACAAATTCATAATTCCCCCAGCGCGTTTTCGGATTCTTTTTTGAACCTTCACCATTCAACTAAGCAGCATAAGGTCTGTTCCGGAGCTGGCAAAGCTAATTATAATAGTCTTACACTAAACACCGCAACAATGTGCATAATCACACAAATAACTACGATTGAATACTTGATACCTCATTACATTCTACAGATCCCAAAAGAGCTTAATTCCCTTAACTTGTTCCTTGGCTTGCATAACCTCAAATAAAAAGGTTATGGATAGAAGTAACTTACCCAGCAGTTTCATGGCCAAGTATTCGGGGAAAAAGAGACTTATACCAAAAAATGGAGACTTCATCAGATACTCTTATATGCCAAATTCGAAAGGAGGTTATAGTAGAGAAGAGGAACGCAAAACCTGAGATTTCCAAGCACAGAGATCGCTACGACAGATAGATGTACATGCAACTTTGATTCTGATCTCAAGAGGTTGAGGTGGACTCACTTCCACTTCCTCCATTACTAGTGGCTCACCAGCACGCCATGCCACCGCCGCTGCATAATTTCTCAATTAAAAGCCTGATCTTTCATAAAAGAGGACGAAAACAAACACAAAACAAAATTTAACCTTTGCAGGTTATGACTTTAGGTTGTTCGTAGGAGGAAGAAGACGACATTGCTATCCCAACTTTCTTCCCTGAAGCAAAAGAATGAAGGAGAGGAAGGAGAAAGCTTCACCAAACACCGAATTACCAACCACCATTGAGCCAAGTGATCGAACAGAACTATAAATAAAAAAGCTGATTTTACAACGTCATAGGTCCCACATTGGCACATCGAATGCAAGTTTTTTTTTTTCAAATGGTGATTTGCTAGTGAAAATAAGTGTTAATTATTTAAGTATAGCAAATATTTGTAAATTAATATAATTTTTTTAATTTTATATATATTATTTTATCTTAGTAAAAAAAATAATTACGAAAATGTCATAAATGAAATCTGTCACGTAAGTGATTAATTCTACCACACTAACAGAGTGCAACATAGTAGAGTTAGAATTTCAGCGTAGTAGAGTTAAAGTGTGATTAGTAGAGTTGACATGAATGAATAATCGTGTATAGTAGAGTTAAAGTGTGCTTAGTAGAGTTAGATTTCTAGCGTAGTAGAGTTGATGTTTGCGTTTTAATCAACTCTACCACACTAACAGAGTGCAACATAGTAGAGTTAGAATTCCAGCGTAGTAGAGTTAAAGTGTGCGTAGTTTAGTTGACATGAATGAAAAGTCGTGTATAGTAGAGTTAGAATTCCAGCGTAGTAGAGTTAAAGTGTGCTTAGTAAAGTTAGATTTCCAGCGTAGTAGAGTTGATGTTTGCGCTTTAATCAACTCTACCACACTAACAGAGTGCAACGTAGTAGAGTTAATTTTGAAAACCTAGCCTGCTTTCGTAGTAGAGCTTAAATTATGAATTTACCCGTGAGTTATTAGCTCATATGCCGCGCATCCAACTGATTCCTCCATAAGTGACGCCATTGTAGCTTTCTTGAAGCTCCTTTACTTCTTCCAAGCTCCTTTGCTTTTTCTGTTTATGTTTGGATATATGGATCAGATCATTTTGGTCTGTGGGATTTGGAGTTTTAATAAAAGTCGATGGATTTTCGGTTGAACAGTCCTACGAGTGTCGGATCATATGCATTATCGAAGATTTAAGGCTCGATGAATTTCTGGAGATGGTTTATGCCGATTTTGGTTTAAATGAACATTGTCATGAGGTAAAACTAAGCTACATGCCAAATGTAGTCATTCATTCACTACCACAAGATACTCTCCCTGTAATTGTAAGTAATTATAGGCAATTGCAAGTGTTTGTGCAACAATTTTGTAAAGAAGCAATGTGTCTATGTGTCAAAATTTCCACTAGATCTCGTGTTTCATCGAGTTTCCCTGAAAAAGGTCAGTGTAGTAATGGTAAAGGAAATGGTGACGAGAAATTCCATTGTAAGTGGGAGAACAATGATGCCTAATATAATAGAGTTGACCCTTGGTGTAGTAGAGTTGCTCCTTCGTGTAGTAGAGTTGATCCGATATTTAGTAAAAGTGGACCAAAGAATGAGCGTATACCAGAAAATGTGAAACACGAAACTGAACATGCTGAGGACGAAGATGTGGAATTCATATTTGACTGTTGCGATGATATGGATGGCGCAAGCTCGGATGATGAAGATTATATCAGTGTTCGTAGAAAATTGAAGGAAGAAGAGAAGAAAAACCTCTCGGAGAAAGCAATGGGGTTGGATTTGAATGCTGAGTATTTGGACATAGAAATGTTAGTACTCGCATTGGTTGTTGGGCAATGATACTCATCAAAAAAGAACTCATGACGAGGCTAAAGATTCTTTTTGTCTTACAGTGTTGGATGTGAAATGTTGGGTACCAAACTGTCAGTGGAGAGTGTGAGCTTCACCTGTCGACGACGGTGGTTGTTTCTTTTTCTGGAAGTATAGGGGAGAACATAGTTATTCTGTTATAGAGAGATCAGGTCGTGCACGACAAGCGTCTACAGAAGTTTTAGGAAGGTTGTTATGTTCTTCCTCGACACATTGCTGATTCAATGGGCAAGCGATTCGGTCTAGAGATACAAACTTAATTTTACGCCATGGTGGAGTTAATCTTCCTTGTAGTAGAGTTAAATGTCGGTATAGTGAGTTAAAAACACGTTGTAGAGTTAATGTGGAAGTAGTAGAGTTAGACTCCAGTTTGGTATGGTAGAATTAATTTTAACGTGGTAGAGTTAATGTGGAGTTAATCTTTCAGCATTGTAGAGTTGATGTCGTAATAACTACAAAATATACAGATGAAGTACTGGAAATCACACGGTACTCTAAGCCAAGCACGAGCCCTAGTTACAGGCAGTTTGGAAAGTAGTTTCCAAGAACTTCTGTCGTACTTATTTGCTATTAGAAGAGCGAATCCCGGAACCCTAATAAAGCTCGAAGTAGACGGGCAAGACAAGTTTAAGTTTCTATTCATCGCCTTCGATGCAAGTATTAGGGGTTTTCTCTACATGAGGAAGGTTGTTGTTGTTGATGGTACATTTTTGCTAGGGAAGTATAAAGGTACTTTACTAACTGCTACCATGTAAGACAGTAACTTCAACATATTTCCTATGGCTTTCGGTGTGGTTGATACCGAGAATGACGAATCTTTGGAATGGTTTTTTAGACAGCTTAACTGTGTGATCCCTGATGACAGAGAACTTGCCATCATATCAGATAGACATAAATCTATTGCTAAAGCCATAACAAATGTGTACCCACTTTCTTCTCGGGGTATTTGCACCTACCACCTACGTAAGAATATTTTGTCGAAATTTAGAGGTGGCGACCCCTATAAGTTGTTCAAGAAAGCTGCCATTGCTTTTAGGGTCAATGAGTTCAACACTATACTTGCTCAGACTCAGGCGTTAGATCCAAAACTTTATGCGCACTTGATAAAAGTTGACGTGCGGGTGTCGAGTCGAGTTTACTTACTCGGAAACAGATACAATTTCACTACGTTGAACATTGCAGAATCAATAAACCATGCATTATCATAGGCAAGAACTTTCCCCATTGTGTAGCTTATATATGCAATTAGGGCGATGTTAACACGTTGGTTCGCGAAGAGGAAGACGAAGGTCACTCTCACGTCTACAGTTCTAACAACATCTGTTGAAATCTCCTAAAGGTAGAGTTAACACTCGTGTTGTAGAGTTAGCACTCTCGTTTATCCCTTCGTAGTAGAGTTAATACTGCCTTTAGTAAAGTTAGTCCATTCGTAGTATAGTTAACCTTGCCTTTAGTAGAGTTAGTCCCTTCTTAATAGAGTTAGTCCCTTCGTAGTAGAGTTAACATCATATTTGTTAAATGACAAACAAGTGTCGATGAAGCTAGACAATACAACGTGCAGGACATAGACGAACACCAGGCTGTTGTTACGTGATCTGAATCTTCTCATTTAGTCAATTTGACTGAGAAGACGTGTTCCTGCAAGCAGTATGACGTCGAAAAAATTCCTTGTGTGCATGCCATTGCCGTTGTTGAGGCTTGGAGAAGGCCGACAATCGAACTTACCCATCCATACTATCACACGATCTTCTTGTACAACGCATACTCTGGTCGTATCTTTCCTAGAGATGCTGCAATTCCCGTTCCGTGGGATGTGAGCTGTAAGGTGTGTAATCCACCACACGTGTGTCAACAACTAGGGAGGCCGAAGAAATCGCGGATAAAGAGCTGGTTCGAGTGTTCACAACCTGATAAATGTCTAAGAAAAGTTTCAGCTTGTTCTAAATGTAAGCAACTAGGTCACAATGCCCGTACATATCATGAAAGCATTCATTCTTGAATAGTAGAGTTAATTCTTGTAGAAGATTCAGAATTATTTAGTAGAGTTAATTTTTCTGTTGTAGAGTTAGTTCCTTCGTAGTATAGTTAACACTGCCATTAGAAGAGTTAGTTCCTTCTTAGTAGAGTTAACACTGCCTTTAGTAGAGTTATTTATTAAGTGGTAGAGTTAGATCACCTATGGTCTTTCGATTGTAAGAGTTAAACTTGTTTATGGTAGAGTTAACTTTGGTATAAACGAGTATGGTTGAGTTAGTTCTTCTATGGTAGAATATTGTATTTGTTTATAGTTGAGTTAGTTCTTGTATGGCTAAGTAATTTGCTTAATTTTGATTCAAAACATTAAAAAAGTCAATCATTTTAGAGAAGAAATTTATATAATAATTGTTCCAACATTCAAAATAACCGAATTTATAGAAAAAACAACCACTAATGGTTAGGAAATATATTTGAGGATTCATAATGCCAAATGCATACTTCACAAGCATCTTCCATAGGTTGATCAGTGCCTTCATCGAATCCTTCGAAGAAAGGAAGAATCTCTAGGAATTCACCATTGCAAGTACATCCTTCTCGAACATACGTTTGTTCTAGAATTAGCAACTCCTTCTCTCCTCGCCAACTGAGCTGAGCTGGGTAATTAAAGATTATGTTCTGTAGGTATCCTATGTATTCCAATGTATTAGCAACTGTTTGTTGTAGTAGAGGTCTTAGGACTTGATAACCTTCCTATCTTGTGTTATCTCCTAAACAAACTAGGAGAAATCCATATAGCAGTTTGGCCTCTTCACATTCACCATTAGAAGCTCTTAGTAGCATTTCCAAACCACCATCACGATTTTCATTCACAAAAAACTCTCTCATAGTACATCGGTATAGAGCTTCCACATTACCGGCATTGCATAACCTTGTATAAAAATTGTTGAAAAGAGTCTTATTTCTTGCAAAGTGAGAGGGATAGAATGAAAGGAAACCTATAGATATATTCCTGAGAACTTCATTCTCATTGCATAGCTCTTTAAAATCCTTCAACATGAGCCTGACAATGTAAATCTCATCAAGTCCTTTTGTTGCACATCTAGCTATGATGTTCGCTAAAGCACTGTTCGGTAAGTCCGTGATATTTGTCTTGCAAACAATGTTGCTTCTTTTTGTTGAATCCATATATCGAAAAGAAAACAAATAAATATCAAAGTCAATAAAAAACTTGTAGAAACATCAAGATATACAAACTATTACCTTTGTATGATTTTGAAGAAATCGGTTACAGTAAAGTGTGGAAGCTTTTGATAGATTGAAAGGTGAAGATGGAACGTTTGTAGCAAATGTGAAGATGGAGAGTTTAGAAGAAGTCTATATGAAAGGTTATTTTTTACACAAGCTTCAATGTATCAATATTTTCCAAGATATACTCATTATAACGATTAGACTATTCAACTTCCCATTAGAGTCTAATCGTTATAATGAGTATATCTTGGAAAATATTGATTACATTGAAGCTTGTGCCAATATTAAACATTATTAATCTACAATATTAAACATGACAAAATATTGACGTGTCATCAACGAATAGAATACGCATACCAAACCATGAAACTAAACAGTATTGAACTCTATTATACTGTAAGTGAACTCTACTACACATGTTATGAACTCTACTACACAAGGAAATAAACTCCACTATATGGTAAATGAACTCTATCATACTGTAAATGAACTCTACTACACGAGGAAATGAACTCCACTATATGGTAAATGAACTCTATCATACTGTAAATGAACTCTACTAAAAAGTTAATGAACTTTACTATACGAGGAAATGAACTCTATCATTCTTGTACTTAGTTAGTAGAGTTAACATCGTTGTGGCTGAGTTAATTCTTCTATGGTATAGTTATGTCACCTATCGTCTTTCTATGGTAGAGTTAGTTATGAGTTAGATCATGTATGGTCTTTGAATGGTAGAGTTAGATCACATATGGTTTCAAATAGGATAGTTAATTTGTTGGCAATAACCTTTATATTCATGTACGACTATACAAATATATACTACTCTACCACACGGAAAATGACCTACACTACAAGGTAAATGAACTCTACCACATGTGTATATGAACTTTACTACACATGTTATGAACTCTACTACACGGAAAATGGACTCTACCACACGGAAAACGAACTACACCACAAGGTAAATGAACTCTACCAAATGTGTATATGAACTCTACTACACATGTTATGAACTCTACTACACGGAAAATGAACTTTACCACATGGAAAATGAATTACACCACAAGGTAAATGAACTCTACCACATCTGTATGTAAACTCTACTACACGGTATATGAACTATACTATACTGAATTTGAGTAACTTACTTGCATGACTCTGTCACTACAGCAACGAGATTGCAAGATGGGTCAGGATCGTATATGCGAACCTTCGCTTCTGACAGATTAACTTCCACGACCATTCATTGGATGTTATCAATATTATGAGGGATGTAGATCGTGTCCACATCTCTCATCCACTGCTTGTTAGTGGCACATAATGCAGGTTGAATGTCGTGGAAGACATCTTTAAACCCACTGGGCCAAACATACTTATCCTCCTTTCCCACGTAATCCTTACGTACGTGTAACACCAATAACCAAAAAATAGTGGCTCGAGGAAAGAAATCCGATTACTCCTGTATGGGCTTGGAGTTTGCAATGATCTTTTCCGAAAGAGATTCATCTCAGACATCATATGTTGTAATAAAAAGAGTAACATAACTGTATTAGTACTAAAACAAACTTAACTTTAAAATACTTGAACTTACGCAATCGTGTAGCCAACCATATTGAGGGATAAGCCACTTATATTTTGGGGTGATCAAACGGAGAAAGAACTCTGCATTTGGACTCGAGTTCCCGTCGACCGTAAGTTCTCTAGAGAAATCAACAAATTTGTAAATAACCGACGAATTTGTATGCAACCCAGCACATTTAAATAAGTACTTACATTTCATGCTTCACATAGTCGCGTAGCCGAAGTACTTTTATTTTTGGAATCAGCCCAAAAGGATCATAGATACGAGAAGAATAAACCACATTCTTATGAATCCTCTTGACAATGGAACATCCTAAGAAAGGGGATACTTATAAGAAGAAAAAAAAGAACGGTAAGTCAACTCTACAATACGTCAGAAGAACGGTAAATGAACTCTACAATAAGATAGAATGAATTTTACTAAAAGGTAAGTCAACTCTACTATAAGATAGAATGAACTTTACTATACGGTAAATGAACTCTACTATACTTGAAAATGAACTCTACCATTCGAGTAAATGAACTCCACTACATTTGAAATGAACTCTATCATACTGTAAATGTACTATACCTGGTTCTTAGCGAGTACTCGTGCCAGAGTCTCTTTCGGTAATACGTATGCCATACAGACTAACTCCTCCTGTGTTTGTTAACCCTTTTTAGGAGAATCCACCAGGTTTATGACGCCAAGTTGTGACATTCTTGGCTTCAATTTTTCCTTATCGTAAGGTGGTTCTTCTTTTGACGGTTCTTCTCGATTCCTAGCAACCCATGATAACGGGCTGAAAGGGTCTAATGTCTCCTGACTCTCAATAACCCATTTATTCTACAAAAAATATGAAAATGTCAACTCTATTAAACAGAACTATTAACTCTACCCATAAGACTTATTAAACACAGGTTTACCTGGTTCAGTGGGATGGTATGTTTAGTGCTGGATTGGGACACTTGGGTGTCATCGAGGTGAGAATCCACATTTGTTGGCTTAATTGTATTACACACAACACCTGAACTTGCACTAGGTGTTTTCTCCGACTCCGAGTCCACCAGGCTAGGTAGGTCCCAAAGAGGTGTCTGCGAAGAGTAACTTTACTATGTTAGCTTGATAGTTGGTAGAGTTGCTAATAGTGGTAGAGTTCATTTTTAAGGTTTGGTAGAGATGTAATGATCACAATAATTGTTTAGTATAGTTACACATATCTCGACCAAACCATATATAAGCTCTACCAAAGTTAACAACCCACAACTTTATGTTTATGTTTGTACAAATATGTATTTAATGTTAAAAATTCAATGTTGGTACATTGGATAAATCAATCAGAGTATGTCTCATTCAAATAGAGCCTTATGTATCGATTTAAGTTCCTTATTTTTAAGGGAATTCAAGTAATGTTTATATCGTCTTCTATGTCATCTTTGTGATTCACATGTTTAGGAGTTCGATGTCGTGGAGTTGTCTGACCTCCACCCTCATCCGCATTCTCAGCCTTGTTGTTCTCCAAGCTATAAACTTGTGGTTGCACCCTGGTCTCCTCTAGCCTAAGTATCCTCTCAAGCATGGTTGTATTGTCTGAGGTGTTACTTTCCAGCTTAATCACACGCTCAACAAGCATTGCGGTCTCTACCCTGGTTTCCAGCCTACTCTCCTTAAGACGATATATACATTCAGTAAACACGTTCTGATCATGTCTCATCCCTTCGAAGGCTTTGGTCATATCTCTAAGAGTGTCAAGCAATACACTTAAATCCTCTGCCTTCTGCTTTTTCTTTTTAACGACTCTCACCACATCCTTCAAGGTAGTGGAGTCATCCATCTCTTTCTTTTGTCTCTTCTGTTCTTTCTTGTGTTTTTTCTCCTCGACTATCTATTTTTTCTCCTTATGTTTGACTTATTCCTTCTGTTTTTTTCTCTTTGTCTTTCTTCACCTGCTCTTTTGAACTAGCCCTACGCTTGCTCATCCTCACCTCGACATAGGCATCTGCCTTCCTTTTGAACTAGCCCTACGCTTGCTCATCCTCACCTCTACACTAAGTATGTCTCCAAGCATGGTGTCCACTTTGGGATCTGCAATATTGTCTGGCCATAGAGGCATTATCTCCAGAGGCTGTGTAGTGAGCTGCTTAAAATGTACCTGGTAGACGAGAAGATGCAATTTATTAAACACAAATGAACTCTACTACACATAATTACCTCCACTTAACTGTCAAAATAACTCTACTAAACGTATATGAACTCTACTACACAGTAATGAACTTCTCTACACGTAAATGAACTCTACTGCACTGAACTTTAGTGTAGAGTAAAATCAATTTCACTGTACTTGAAATTGAACTCTACTATACGTAAATAAACTCTACTAGTAGCGTAAATGAACTCTACTATACATAAATGAACTCTATCAATCACCTTAACCAATTGTATTACGAAAGCAATTTACCTTTCCATCCTCTGTGTTTTGTTGCTCCAACTTCACAATTTCCTCGAGTTTAATGGTTTGTTTTTTGATTGGTCTCCATCGTAGAATGGAGACGTCACATTCTCTTTGATCCCCATATATTACAACTAGTATGGGGATAGACTCAAATGCTCATATGAGAAGTGCGTGCACAAACCCATTTAGAGGGTAAGTACTGGCCTTTTTGTAAGCTGCACTATGGATGCCTCTCGAATATCTCAAAATCTACAACCAACTCGCAGAATTAAAAGGGAGCCTACTATTTACATTGCAACCATAAATCTCTACATGCAAAACCACTAACAAGCCTACCATCTTCCTCTTCTCGAAAGACCACCCTCTACATCTCCCCAACACGTCTTTCAACTCTACTCATTTAGGGCCTTCACCAAGCCCTAAACTAATATCTTCCCAAAGCTCTATGTGGGCAACATCTGCCACATTAGAAGTCTCTTCGAAGTTATCGCAATTAAGCTGTGTGATTTCTGCGAACTCGTGTAGAGAAAACCTTGTAGACCGAGACCCAAACAACACCCACATCTCATACTTCTTCTTAATCACTAGTTGATTCATCAACATGTACTGTATATGCCTCCCAGTAAAGGTGTAATTGGAGTCTGCTAGCTTCAGAAAAATGCATACGCAAGAGTTCTCCTTTATGTATATGTATGCATCCTCACCAATACCCTTGATCATATTACTGATGTTTTAAAGATTGCAGTAATGGTTGATGCTTCGATTCTTCATCACCGGTAGACCGTGTGTGAAAACCTTCTGTGGGTACTTCTTCTCTGCCATATCTAAAGATGAAAACAAATGATAAACATTAAAAAACCCAACTCCATTTTACGCAAATAAACTCAAGTACACCATCCGTCAGACTAACTCTATTACACTTCACCCTACAAGCAAACCAACTCTACCACACTACAAGCCAACTCTAACACACTACAACTTAACTCATGGAATCCAAGTCTACCACACTACAAGCCAACTCTACCACACTACAATCTAACTCTACCAAACGTCAGACTAACTCTACTACACAGAATCCAACTCTACCACACTACAAGCCAACTCTACCACACTACAATCTAACTCTACCAAACGTTAAACTAACTCTACTACACGGAATCCAACTCTATCACACTACAACCTAACTCTACCATACTACAAGCCAACTCTACCACACTACAATCTAACTGTACCAAACGTCAGACTAAATCTACTACACGAAATCCAACTATACCACACTACAACCTAACTCTACTCTTCTACACTACAGCCTAACTCTACCAAACGTCAGACTAACTCTACTACACTAAGCATATCTCTACTACACTAAGCCTATCTCTACTTCACCCAGACCCTCACAACTAGTTATGAACTATATCACATTGGCTCAAACCGGGGAAGAACTCTACTTGACAAACACAAAAGAAGAAGATGAAGAACAAAAACCCAAATGTCACAAAATTGAGAAACCCAAATGTCGCGAGATCGACAAACTCCATGTTTACGTAAACAACAAACCCAAATGCCCTCACGAAAAAGAAGAAAAAGAAGAAGAGGAGAAGAGGAAGAAGAAAAGAAGAAACTTACCTTTGATAAATAAACAACACGACAATGAAGACGACGAGTACGAAGAACAAGAAGAAGACAATGAGTAAGAAAAACAACGAAGAATATGTTGAGTAAGACGACGAAGAAAATAAAGAGAGGTTAACGACGACGGTTTACAACATATGTTTCTTTTTTTTTGTGAAATTAAGCAGAGAAGAAGAATAAAATAGAAGAAAACATTTTTTGTTTCAAGGGTGTAATTACGACGCTTTCTTTTTCTTGAACAAAAACTGTTTTGGTAATTACAGTATAGTTTTGCTCTATTTGATCAATTCTTTATTTTTCAAAATTACAGTATAGTTTTACAACTGTTTTGTTTGGTGCAAGTTAATTATTAATGTATAATTTTGTATAACACATAATTTTTTAATAATTTTACATATATAATTTATTAAATTCAATTAATATTTTTAAAATTTGTGATTTATAAATTAATCAAATTTGTATTAAAATTAAAAAAAATCAATTTTTTAAAAACAATTTTTTTTAATATATCAGTCTTTTTGAAACGTAAGACATTATGCTCACCAACAGAATTTAAGTCTAGGAACAAAAGTTAGAAAAGAAAGTTAATACAACCGAAATAAATGCCTAGAATTATCCCGTTACCAACCCTTTCCGTGAATTCATCCGAATTATTGCAATGGGTTTATATAATATTGCAATGGATTTGTGACACCGTAATGACCATCAAAAGAAAAAAGAAAAGAAAAAAAGAATCTTGTGAACGATCGAGGACTGAGGACATGAGTGCATTCACGTTTGTAGGAAGTAGGAACTTAAGATGGGGGAGAGCATAATTTTGGTTAGTTAAAGCAGACAGGATTATTTGGGGATCAATTTCTCATTTAGTCCTCAAACACACAAATTTCTCTATACCCTCTTCAATTCTGTAGGCCTTTTTTGCATTAAAACAGTTGTGATATTCCAGTTCTAACATTCATTTACAATAATATAATATTATTTAATTAAATTATATTAAAGTAAAACAAATTCTTCTGTCGTGTTTTAAGAAAGGTGAATTAAGTACATATCAATCAATACTTTGAAAATTAAGAACCTAACAATGATAAACTTTAAATTTGCAAATAACAATAGTTTATGTTTTTGTCTGTTAAGTGACGACAACAAATTATGTAGACTGGTAAAATTTTGTTTGTAACGATAACAAATTAGGAATATGTAAGTAATAGAGAGAAATACTATTCATTTCTCTCTTATCAGTTTCTTTAATATCAAATTATCTATAAAATCATAGACTCCAATTTCTCTTTTACTTATCAGAAAAATTATTTAAGTTGGTATAACTAACAAAACTAGAAAAAACTGTTTAGAGAAATACACTAGTAGAACTAGAAAAAAAATACTAAAACTCAAATAACTTTCAAAACTAAATAATACAATTATATAAAGCTTGGTAATAGTATTACTACTCTAATACTAATAAAACTTAAAACAGCTTATATTGATAATACTTTAATTGCATAAACATATAATACAACTAGATTACATCAACTTAAAATATAGCACATTTAATTATTATCTAAATATTTGTAAAATCTACACAATATGGCTATATTATGAGAGGTAAAAGCTAGACACAACTATATTTATATTTACATGTTTTAGCAGCATTACATGTCATCAAGAGAAGCAACTTAATAAAAGATGACGCCACATATCGTTATATATGAAAAGATAGTATCAACATGTGGTGATCCCACATGTTATTTTAGTTAAATGTATATAAAACTGGGTATATACCCGTACATGGGTTTATATTGAAATCAATTTTAAATAAAAAATTATAAAAATAATATTTTAAAATATATATATAAATATTGTAAGATTCCGAATAGTTAATTTGATATTAAAAAAATTCCGTTGATTACTAACATTTGAAAACCAAATTTATATAATAAAATAATATTTTAAAATATTTTTAAAATATTATAAAAACTGGATAATTGGATTTGATACATGAAAAAACTCGTTAATTACTAATTTTTGAAACTTATATTTATAGTATAGAATGTATAATAGAATACTGAATTATTTTGGGTCATTAGATTTGAGACTTAAAAAAATATTGTTATTACTAATTTTTGCAATCCAACTTTATATAATAAGAATTTTTAATGTTAAAATTAAGAATAAATAACAAAATTTACAATTTATTACATAATATATAATTAGGAAAATGGATAAATATATCATGTAGAGATAAGTATTAAAAATGAATAGAAAGCCTTTTAACAAAAAATAAATATGAATAGTTCTTTTATGAATAGGAATATAATTAAAAATATCACAATCGCATACTATATTTTTAAATATATAAAAAATATAGATTAATTTTGGATCGCTGGATTTGACACGTGGAAAGTTTCCATTGATCACTAACTTTTTTTTTTGTCAACTGCAATCTCATAAATAGTGCTTAAGCACAAAATACTGGATACAATCAACTATAACCTGTCTCCTGAACAAACCTCGCGAGAGCGTCAGCCCTATAGTTGAGTGTCCGTGGAATACTCGAAAGTGAGAAGAATGAAAACAGAGCACGTAGTTGTATGAAGTCTTCCTGATACGGCAAAAAAGCTGGCCATTCTTCTGGTTTCGCAAGAACCTCCAACACCGTTTCGCAATCTGTCGACATCTCTACCTCCAAAACCTGGATTGCTATCAGTGACTCCATGGCCCATAAGACCGCCTCAATCTCTGTGTGCAGCGCTGATAAGCTGCGATGAATGCCTCGACCACCGGAACAAACACCCTCTACTAAATTTGGAAATCCGAACCATCCTAACCCCGATTTGAGGTCCGAGATCTTCCAGGAAACATCCACGAAACACTTGTAACCCGTGAACCCTGATTTAGCTGTAGATGGAAAAATCCAATCGGATTTGTGTACCCCTGTGTTCCCCACTGGTCGAGAACGAGGCTCCGTAACTGTATGTTTAGCCTCTAACCATTCAACATAATCCACTGATACACTCGTCAGGATTCTACGCGGATCGATAGTAATATTCGAAAAACAGTAGTCATTTCGTGCTTTCTATAGATTCCAGAGCAACCACGGAAAATATTTCACGTCGTCTCTCTCCGGTAGTCTCCAAAAAAGACTGTCTAAATTACACCAAACTGATTCCCCCGTAAAGACACCTATTGCCGATGGGATATTTGACAACGCCCATGTTTGTAACGCCAAAGGGCACTGAAAGAGAGCATGACTAACAGTCTCCAACTCAGCCCCGCAGCGTGAGCAGTTCGGTTCACAATTAATCCCCCTATTCCTTAGGTTGCAATTTACCGCCACATTCCCTGATAACATTTGCCAAAGAAAATGCTTAATCTTCTTTGGTGCCTCAATCCACCAGACTTGTTCATATAATCCTCTAAAACTTGGCCCATAGCCTCCTGTATCTAATTGCGTCCTATTCTCCATAGCACAATATCCTGATTTAACAGAATACCGCCGATTCCTAGTCAAATGCCACCCCCAATAATTTGGGCGTGCCCTACGTGGGATCGGAATCTCTAGTATTAAATGAACATCCACTGGATCAAAATATTGTCTCACTAGGATCTCCTTCCAAGAACCCGTTTGATGGTCAATAAATTGATCAACTGTTAAATTAGGGAATAATTTTAAAGGCACATCCAATGCAGGTCTCGGTATTACGTCTGAGATCCAAGGGTCTTCCCAGACATTAGTTTGCGCACCATATCCAATTTTCCTAATTGATCCCTTCAATACCAGCTCTTTTGCCGAGAATATACTCCGCCATCCATATGAAGAGTTAGCTCGATTTGGTGCCCACAACAGACATGTATCCTTAAAATACCTACCTCGCATCACTGTACTCAATAATAAATCTGGGTACTCTATTAGTCTCCATAGTTGTTTAGCTAACAGTGCAGTATTAAAATCCTCTAACACCCTAAACCCTAGGCCGCCTTCAGCCTTTGGTTTGCATAGTACCCTCCATTTCTGCCAATGAATGCCTCGGGTAATAGACGAGTTAGACCACCAAAATTTGGCAATAACTACATTTAATTGTTGAAGTACCAATTTTGGTAACCGGTAACATGACATAACATATGTAAGTAAGGCCGTAAGAACCGACTTTATAAGCACCTGTTTGCCTGCCCTAGACAGCAGTCTTGATGACCAACTAATTATCCTCTCTTGTAATCGTTCTTTTATAAATGCGAAAACTCTCGTTTTCGACCCACCAATATTTTCCGGTAAACCTAACTATGAACCCACCCCTCCCTCATTATGGATTCCCATAGTCTGATGTAGTTCCAATCGGTTATCAGCTGAAATCCCATGACCAAACTGAATTGAAGATTTCGAGAAATTAATCTGTTGTCCCGAAATCTGCTCATATTCTTTAAGTATCCTCAATATCTCTTGTGTTTCCTCCTTTCAGGCTTTACAAAAAAAAACTATCATCAGCGAACAACAAATGTGTAATCAATGGACTAATACGGGCTGTATTAATCCCAGTTATTAGTCCTCGTTGTTCCGCCTTACATAGCTTCGATATCAATACCTCTGTACATAGGACAAAAATATATGGAGATATAGGGTCCCCTTGTCTAAGGCCGCGGAATGGTATTATCCTACCTCCATGTTTTCCATTTACTAAAACCGAGTATTCCACACTTGTGATACAAAACATAATGCATCTAATCCATGCCTCGCAAAATCCCAGTTTCTGTAGTAGATTTTTTACAAAATTCCATTCTACACGATCATAAGCTTTACTCATGTCCGTTTTTATTGCTATATACTTGCCCTTCACGGATGAGTTCGTCCGAAGAGCATGAAACATTTCTTGTGCTATTAATATATTGTCTGAAATATTTCTCCTAGCGACAAAAGTCGATTGAGTTTCCGACACTAGTCTAGGGAGCACCACTCTTAACCGTAGACACATTACTTTAGATATAATCTTATATAATACATTACATAAACTAATTGGCCTAAATTCCGTCATCCTCGTAGGTCTTGACGTCTTCGGAATTAGACATAAATTTGTACCATTAGAGATAAATTGATTGACCAAAGTAACCAGATCATCCTTAACTATGTCCCAGGATTCTTGGAAAAAAAAAGCGATCAATCCATCTGGACCTGGTGCTTTACACGAATCTATTGCGAATAGAGCCCGATGGACTTCCTCCACCGTCGCTTTTTGCATCAAAATATGATTGTCCGACGCCGTAATCTTGGCTTCCAAATCCTCTAATATCATCGTAGAATCACCATTACTGGAGAACAATTCTGTGAAATACCTTGCTGCTTCAGCGTAAATATCCACATCCTTAGTTAGCCAAATATCTTCCCGCGAATGCAACCCAATTATCCTATTCCGAGCTCTACGCTGCTTAGTTTGAGCATGGAAAAATTGTGTATTTTCATCTCCTTCCCTGAGCCATCTATTCATACTCTTCGGTATCGTATCATTTTTCATAATTTGAAAACCGTCCCACTATAGGTCTATGATCCGACCCAATCATCACTAAATATTCGGTCGCTGATTTTGGGAATAAATCATGCCATTCTTCGTTCCCAAAACTTTTATCCAATATGCAGCGTATTACTCCATTTTGTCTGACACCCCGCCATGACCAAAAGTTTCCAATTTTTGGAAAGTCAATCAGCCCACAGTCCTGTATCATCTGATTAAAAGCTTCAAACTGTGACACATGCCTCATTGAACCCCCCATTTTTTCATAATTACCCGTAAGTTCATTAAAGTCGCCTGTGACTAACCACGGCTCGATTCGTTGAATACCTATCCTAGTTAATTTCTCCCAGACATGTTCTCGTCTCTGAAATACTGGTTCACCATATATAAAAGTTATAAAAAGTTTTTGTCCTTGGAATTCCAGGAAAATTACATGAAACATTTAAATATTAAAACTTCATTGGACTCCTGTCCTTATCCCTAGTTGTACTCTCCTTAGGTGTCTTATTCTTTGGAGTTTTCCTAGGGGACATTGCCTTTAGTGCCAAAGTCTCCTTGAATCGAACACCCCGAATTCGAGTATAGTTCCTAGAAGTCGATTTACTAGGTCCTACTTGTTGTGTTGGTTGCTCAGAAACCCGACACTTCTTCAAGGTCTGCTCAAATTCACTATTGATTCTGATCCGATCAGCCTCTGTCATTATATCCACGTTAGCCACTGCTGCACAAAAAGCCATGTCTTCCAATAAGTCATCCTCTGTATAAAGCAACGTGTCCTCTTGCTCATAGTTCACATCTCCAGCAGCATTAACAGCTTCCTCCTCACTAAGAGATAACTCAATCCCATCACCAGCCAATGCTTCTCTCTCTGTAAGATCCGCACCGCTTTCAGTTTGATCCTCTTGATCCTCGGTCTGTTTAGCTGAAACAGTATCATTCGGTTCAGCCACTTTAGAAATCAGCTTCATTGTATCCAGGACATCCTCATCTTTGCTTTGAAAAATAGGTCTCCAAACCAGCCAAACCATAAGCAGTATTACCAATAATTCACAATAGTATTTTCCAAGTAAAGAATTTACTAAATCATCATAATCCATCAGCAATACACGAAAGACTAAATATAAACTCACAGTTTTTGAGTGCTGAGATTTTGCTGTTTCCAATCATGGTCTCAGCGAAGAGACACCTTTGTGTCGCCGCTTATGCTCATTTCAACCAGTTTTTGTGCCTTCACCAATGGTGTGTCCCAAGGTGACATCACCTTTGTAACTTCTAGTTTTCCGATCTGCCACTTGCTTGCCATGCATTCCTTCCCCGATTCCTACATGAAGCTGCTTAGCTTTGTAACATTGAGTGGAATCATGGGTCATTCGAAAGCAAAGACTACAAAAACCTAGTAGTCTTTTATATTCTATTAAAATTCTAGAATCCTTTCCCTCCTCAAATTCTAAAACTGATGAGAAGATGAGGGGTTTAGAGCACGAAATTTCTACCAGGACCATGCCTTTCACTACATCTACCTCTTTGACTTTTCCTATCGACTCAGCCACTAATCTATACACTTCTTCCACCCGGTATTCAAATGGAAGAGTGAATCTAGCCTACAGTTGGATTGTTTCTGGGTAATCCGCCCCAGCCAGTGCCCTCCAAGGGGCATAGGCCACCATCCAGCCATCGAAATTGATGGCTCCGTTTTCCAGAACTCTATCTAAATCCTCTTCAATATTAAATTCAAATTGGAATCTACCGTTTCCTAGATTAAGACTTTTTACTTGACCCACCAAATCCCAAAACTGAGGCATTCTAAATAAGAATGTGTCCACGTTTTGGTTATGAGGATTCAAACATCTCCCCATTAAAACTTTAGAAGACCTAGCTAAGAGATCAGTATTGTTGATCTTTGGTATTTTTATTTTCAGACCTCTAACCGGCGATCCACTCTCAGCCAACTTTCTATTTGAATTCCCCTGAGACATACTTACCCAACTCTTAACTATTGATACCAAATTCTGGAAAAATTGTTGTTCTCCGTGACTTTTATTTTTGTTTGTATTTCCATCTCTATTATGTCTAGTATATATAGACTCTATATTTTCGAATATTCCTATATTTCCTAGCAGATTTGGACCTATCATTCTTATTTGAATTTCCAATTGAGCTCTTATCCTCTCCCCATAACTAAAATTCCCTATCTGATAGTTATTTTTATCTATAGATTCAGAAATAAATGCAACAGTCTTCTTATCTTTAAGGAACAATAATCCACAATTATCTTTAGTGACATATGTTACCTTTACTCCACGTAGTTGGTCCATATTCTTTATCCTTTCTGCATTAATATGCTGAAAGCAATTTCCCACGTACATTCCCTGTATCCATTTATGCCAATATGACCTACTAATCCCCACGAGATCCTGCCATTTAAGCCACGAGTTAACCCAGAAGCATAAGTCTTTGATGGTAACATAAATTTTACAGAATATTACTAAGGAAAGCAGTATTTTGCCTTTACCATTATCTCTATTTATCACCTTGATTGCTGATCAGTTACACGATACACTTCCTCCCACTAACTCCCCTAATAAAGGCTTAGCTCCACCATTATTCGACAGAGCCTTTGCTTGTTCCAATAATTCCATATCCTTCTGCCACCGTATACACCAACGTGATACCATCAACCAAGATACCAATTTAAAATTAATATCTATATACTGTGAATCCCTCTGTAATATCCCAGAAAAGGAGAAGACATTTTGCCTGGATTTTATCGACTCAATATGTATAAGGCACCATTTCCAAGCTCCTTGATTTACACATGACAGAAGATCATTCATTGTATTCATGAGCCAAAGTATGTCATTTTTACACATCAAGTCAAATCCATCTTCTGTTTCAACGATATTTGTACTATCTGCAACCATTTGTATAGCATCTACTAATATTTCCATTTCTAAATCCCCAGGTAAACTTAATCTCGTCCATTCAGACACCCAAAACATACGCATACATTGATCATCTAGAACGTTATTTATTTCTGTATTTATCCACTTGAATTTGATCCTACATTTGACCCATTGCAACCTAGCTACGGTTACTAAGGTTATACCAATATTCCACTGACCCATCTTGAAAAACACGCGAACAACCACTTCAACTCTAGTATGTTCACACCACCATGAATTCCTATTATCATTTAACAGAACGATTTCCATAAATGTGACCGAACTTATACTCAAGCTCCGACTAGTTACCACTATTTGTCTCACGTATATCAGATTCCTCACAACTCTAAAGCCAACCAAATTAATGTTATCGTTGGCTAAAGTGTCGCTCCTCTGAGATCGTAGAAACCTTTTCCATATTTCCTGTTTTCCAACAGAATCTAATCTGTTCCATTTTCCAATTTCACAGTCCTCATCGCATCTATTGAGCATCTAAAGAATCAATCCAGTTTGGGAACATACCTTTTTCGTAAAAGAACCCCTGTGGATTTGCAACCCAAATGTTGGTATAACCCGAGCTAATTTCCCAGAGCTATATCACTCCACTTATACTCCAGATTGCTGAGGAGCCTTCAAATCACCTCGAAATTTTGAAGGATTCAAGATTTGGAACGCTACGATCTCTAGTTTCTCTCTCAAAACTCTCCAAATACACCGTCCATAAACTTTAACTCGCCTTAGACTCTCACTATTAAAACCCCTCCCTTCGCCGCTCCCGGATTCGCTGTCAATCTTCTCTTCCGATCACTCGCGCCGTCAAACCCTAATCGCCCTCCTAATTAAAACTCCATTGATCACTAACTTTTAAAACCAATTTTATAGAATATGATTTAAAATATATAAAATATAGATTAATTTTGTATGGTAGAATTTGATATTTAGAAGAATCCAATTACCTATTAAGTTTTAAAATCTAATTTTATATAATAAAATTTAGATAATCATCGATTTATGCATTTGAAAATAACTAAAAAAATTATGTCATGTTTAGTTATCTTAACCAATTTTAAATAACCTTATATACATCAGCATATTTTATAACATTCATACTACTTAAAAGAACAATAGAATTAAAGAAATACTACAAGCTTATTTTTATAAGAAAATGTACAACTATCAGACATGTATTCATAGTGGAGGTTAACATTCCTTATACTTTTAGTGTTAGTTTAAAAGTGTTTAGTATAAGTTTTGTAAAAAGAAGATTGACAAATATCTTTATATAGATATATTGTATGTGTAATTTAATTATACAAAAATTTTGTATGCAACTAGATTACATTAACTTAAATTAAAAAATAACTACATAATTTATCAAAATACAACTATGTTATAAATAATACAATTGAAAACTATATAGAACTACATTCCTTTTATATGGGTCCTTGTTTTAAGCAGTTGCGAGCGACAACGATCAAATTATATTTTTTTTGCAGTCCTTAATTCAACAGCCGATTGTAGTGATTAGTCACCAGTGACCAACAATCACTTTTTCAATTGCTAGAAAATTTAGTGACCAATCACTAGCAATCAACAACTACTAGAAAATATCGCATCGACCAATTTTTTAAAAAAGTTTTATTTCTTTTGAGATTTTTTTCCAACAATACTTTTTAAAATAATTAAAAATAATATATAAAAACAAAAAAAACATATGCTAACTAAATTAAAATATATTATTGAACAAAAAAACTAAATTAAAATATATATCATCTTGCTTCAACTAAAAAACTTAGGCTAGACATCGAGTTTTGCTGATATAATAGTTATTTGTTGAAAAAAACTAAAATAAACATATTAATAGTAACAGAAATAAAATAAACAAAATTTGAAATTATGTTAAAATTTGGTAGTTACTAATAAATTTGTATAATATCTATATGATTTTAAATATATATATATATATATATAAACTAATAACTAAATAAAATTATATTGTTTAAGAAAATATAATCTTAGAAATTAAAATAAAAATATATTGTTTTGATTATTAATATTAAACATTTAATATATAATTTACTTTATTGGTGTTAATTTACTTTATTTTTTATTCTGCTATATTATGTATTATATTTTTAGTTTTTTTTTTTAAAAAAAAAAATTTCTTTTTTATATTTTAAGTAGTCATTACGACTATTTTTGGTCAGTCGATAAACCAGATCTTAATAAACAGAAAAATATTGCAGTAATTTTATAATTATGGAGTGACATTGCTTTTTCACTTTCAACCAAGGGATCTCTTATATATGATGCAAGATGGATCTTGTTGTATTGTTGATAAGTTGCAATGACTTCGAAAAGAAAGTAAAATTAAGTCGCTGGTCGCTCTCGTTAGTTGTTAGCCGATGTCACTAGCAAATACGAAAAAATAGGACCATGCTATGACAATGCCACTTGCACCAAGATAAATCTTTTGCAAAAGTTTTTGCTAGGTGTCACTTCACGATTCGCTCAAATATTTTTTTATTTTTCTTTTCTTTTTTGTGAAAAATATGGCACTATACTTATGCAATTTAATTTTGGACTCCAATTTAAAATAATTTCAAACTTTGACTCCAATTTTAAATAATTTAAAAGTTTTCCATATCAATTTCATCAAAAAGATTAATTAGGAACGATTGTACTAAAAATAATAAAACTCTCCAAAGTTATTTAAAAATTTGAAATATTCGGATATTCCATGGATTTAGATCCGAACTGCGTTCGAACTGTAAATATTTGAAACTTCACTTTTTTTTTTTTTTTACCTAATTTTTTTAATTTAAAAACATTAATAAATAAAATTAAATTCTATAACAGGCCCATATAAACATAGAAATTTATAGAAAGGGGCATATGAGAAATTGACCGATTATATGGTTTATATTGGGCCATAATGGGCTTATCTTAACTCCAAAATGTATTCATGATCAAAGAAAATACTAGTGATGATTTAACAAGTATTGGACTGACGACTCAAGACAGATCAGCTTTCTTACTAAATCTAAAGCCCAACTGGAGGTGGGTAATGCTTTCTCTATTCACAAGGTGAAATGAGTTGTCTTTTAAACTCAGTTTAGAGTTGAACATTGGAAATCGAACATATATCACATATTTTCAGGGTCCTATTTCTGTCCAGATTTTATGGTATAATGTTTTCTTCATTTTTAATGGTCGAATTAATATCATATGCCTCCTTGTGTGTTTTACGGTGGCTGTTATGAACATTAGATTTCTAAATTTTGTAAAAGACATGTCTAGCACTTGCGGTCCATTTTCTATTGGGCTCTTTTTTCTCTCAATGTTCCTTGAGTTATATTTATGAATGCTTCGACTATTCCTACATTACATTTTCAACTTTCTTTTCTATATAACTCAGGATAATTTCCTGATCTATGGCAGGGTCCAAAATAATTTTTCGGAGAGATGTAATTTACGGATATACCACTTTTTCAGATATACAATTAGACAAGAAAACAATAGCTCTTATCCGTGAGGATAATATACTCTTTTTCATAGCTAATGTATCTAATAACGACTTATCACTCAACCACGACATGACCATCAACTACAATTTCACCCTTTATAATAGATTATATTAGTTGAGTGGTTTACTATTAATAGGAGAAAATGGTCAATAAAATATTCAATTTAGCGTGTTTTTGTCAAAAAATACTCAATTTTTTTATTTGCCAAAAAAGTACTCACAAAAGATTGATTAAACCAATTAGATACTTTATTTGGTCAACTTTAACTTAGCTGTTAAATGGCCTTAACTCCATTAAACGATGTTTAATATTCAGTTATCGAAAGGAGACCAAAACGCTGTTTGTTAAAATCGAACCTATCTTTCTAAAATCCCCAATTCATTTGATGATCCCTAATTAATTTTCACCCTATCTCTTCTCTGTTTCAATTTTCTGCACAATACAATTCTAATTTCTTCTTTGTTCATGCTAACTTCAATTGAATAATGAAATGAAAACAGAAACTGTTAAACAAAAACACAATCAAGAAAGTCTCAGAGGAAGAAAAATGAAATGACAGCAAAAACTATGACAAAGGTCTTACAAAAACTATGAAAGTCTCAAAATGAAAACTGAAATACAATGTTAAAAGGAATTACAAAAGTCACGTAATGAAAGGAACAAAAGCAACAGAAGGACAGTAAAGTAATGATTTAATTTAAATATAATAAAAATATATCTCAATTTTGTGACGCGGAAAATAGAGACATGATTGAGAACCTGCATGAATAGAAACAGAGACACATCCAATCATTAAATACGACAGAGGCTGGTCCCATAAATTATAAATACATTACACCTAACAATCTCGTCCTCGCACGTGTTGTATTTGTTTGTGTCTAAATTCAATGTATCTTATTATTATAATATGTAAATAAAACAGCTATCCAATCCAATAACCAATTTTTACAGATAATAAAATTTGATCTCTATATATAAATCAAAATTATATTAAAATTCAATTATGTACAACTAATGATTAAATTGTATTAATATTTTCACTACTATTTAAAAATAGTAACAACAAACGAGAAAACAGCTAAGTCACACCTATTCAAATTTTTAGCACCTATAATATTCAAACCAATAGCCATCTTGATTTTTGAGGTCAGACATCAAATGTTAAAAAAAGGAAAAACAAATATCTTAGGAGTAAATATAAAAACGATGAGTTGTCTTAGTGGTTAAATTTCTAAATTGATGATCACGAATTAAATTCACGGTAAAAAAAGTCAGCTTTCCAAAAGAATGTTAAATTACATGGTTTGGGTCTTGTTCTGAGGCGCGACTCGGAACCTATGAGCCAGTTAAAAAATGTGTTGAGTTTGTGTTGGTAATTTAGTATGCAGAATTACCTTAAAACAGCTTTTATAGAACAAAATTATTCATTTATTGTTGGTACTGATGTTAATATTTAGAATAGTAATATTACTATTAAGCAAATAAATAAAAAATTTAGAAAGGAAAAGTAGTTTAATAAAGGAAGAATTGGTGAGATAGTTTAAAACACTAATTTAGCTGAGTAGGTAACATATGTATTTAGGTAATTAAGAGAATAGCACAAAACTCTAGCTATATATAATTTTAACCTTTTAATAATTATGTTCAAAATTAAAAACAAAAAAGAAAAAACTTATGTAAATGAAAGAAACTTGAGGAAGTCTACTCACTACAGTACCTCTACATTGCTAATTATATTATATGGTATATAACTACTATATACTATAAAACATATAGTACATAAGAATAAAATGTATTTATCTATACGGTGTATAAGAATGAGAAAGCAAATAAAAAGAAAGAGAAGGAAAATGAGAAATAGAAGGAGAATGAGAAAGACAAGAAAGAGTAGGAGGAGGATGATGAAGATGATGGGGAGAAAAAGAATAATGAGAAGGGAGAGGAGGAAGAGTAGGGGGAAGAGTATGAAGGGGACTAGAAGATAGAACGAATAAGAAGGAGGAATAGAAGACCAAACACATTACAGTTGATGCGATTTTTCCAAAAGATATGTATAAATTGATGGTTTTAGAATACTAAACATTCTATATCAATTGGACATTATATATATATATAATTGTTCTATAAGTTTCAAGTCTTAGTGTGTCTAGAAAAAAATTATGTATTTTAAAAGAATTTTAATTGTTTTTTTATTAAATGTTATGTTGAAAATAGAATAAGAGAAAAAGAGTAGTGAAGAAGATGAAAAAAGTAAAAATTATATGAAAAAGTAAAATAGTATATATTGTATAAAATATGTTGAATATTGTTCTATTTAGGGTTTTATGGTATTTTGTGAATTATAAATCATTTTTGTATTATATACGCTAATTTTTCTTTTATTTTATAAAACAAAAGTTACAGTTATAAACCAAACAACAAGCTACCTTTAAACTTTTTGAAACCTAGATTCCTATACAACAACTAAAAAAACAAAAGAAAAGTATTTATCAGCCATTCAAGAGAAATAAAACGGAATTATTTTGGACGCATATGTTCATGATGATACGAAGGGCAACAAGGAGACAAGTATATGTGTGATGCAAATTCTTGTGGGTCCCATAATCATTACTAGGAGATAAGTGTATGTGTGATGCAAGTCTTGCTGATACCAAACCAGATTTTTCACTCACTCTGCAGTTTCTGGAGGACGTTGTGACTGTACTAATTACACCATTTTTTCAAGTTTTACTTTCAGTAACTTTTGTTCACTTTTCGTTTGCTATGTGCCACGTACCTCCATATATTATTGGTCTATACATGTCGGCAAAGCTAATTACATGGAAAACAATAATCTCACTACAAGAAAACTCATTGTTTGAGACTGCACAATCAGTCTCAAAATCGAAAATAGAGACTGAATAGCAACTGATCCAATCAGTCGCAAAAGCTTAGTCACTAAAATATTTAGTTGCTATTCAGTACCAAAAATGCGACTATTTCAAGACCCGCATCTACAGTTGCAAAATTACGACTAATTGGGGACTGACACTATTAGTATATTTTGCTACTGTTTTGAGACTAATCTCTCAGTTGCAGAGTCACAGTCGCAGATTAGTCTCAATCATCAGTCGATAAACAGTCTCAAGATGTCAGTGGCAAATTAGTCTCAAACACGCAGTCGCTATTTAGTCTCAAATATTCAGTCGCAGATTAGTCTCAAACGAAAACAGTCGGTATTTAGTCTCAATATATCAGTCGCTAATTAGTCTCAATAGCGTAGTCACTAATCAATATCAAAAAAACAGTCAGTAATTAGTCTCAAGCATTCAGTCGCTAATCAGTCTCAACGTTTTATTCGCAGATTAGTCTCAAACATTCAGTCTCAGAACAGTCTCTGATCAGTATCAAGTTTTTTTTTTATGGTTTGAAATAATATTATTATTTAAATATTAAATGTTAAATAAAATTTAATTTTTGGAAACAAATATAATATTAACCCGAAACTAAATTATACAGAATTAAGTACTACAAAAATATATAATGTTCAAACAATACTAAAACAAAAAAAAAATCATAGTTGGTCGGGAATGTGATCGCTTGGTGAGGGCATAGAAGAAGACCCTGAACCATCATGTCGTGGAAAAGGAGGAGGAGTCATCATAGTAAGGTGAGTCGAGAACGAAGGGATAGCTGGAAATTTGTAGTTGAATGTATTATTTTTCTATATATTAGGGTTGGGAAGTTTGTATTATGGATATATATTATCGAGAAATTTGGTTACATATATAAAATTCTTTTTTAATTTAAGTGTTTTCCATTTCTATAAATCATAGCTTTATTTATGCAATCTAGGACCATTATATCATACTTAAGAAGAAAGTAGAAGATCAAGTACATCAAATGCTTGTATTCGTCTTAATTTTTGTGCATTGCAGAAATGTGTATTACACAAATATTAAATGTTTGACATAACCAATTTCAAAAATATTCTTCAGTTCTTGCTAAGTATATCGAGAGTCATTTACATGTTCGTTGAAGATTTTATTATAGATCATATGGCTTCTTCATCAAAGTCACTGCAGCAAACAGAAGTTTTGAAACCTTTAGAAAGATCAAAGATTCTGAAGCAAACTGAAGGTTCACTTACAACAAAGAAAACAAAGAAAACAAAGACTCTGACCAAAAGAGAAGGTTCAAATACAAAACAAAAGTCTCATGAAAGTGATGGTCTTCTCTCTGCAACAGATCATCATCATAAACCTGTACCTACGAAGGATTATGATCATTGTGGTCCTACATCTACAAGGAATCATTTTCAGCTTTTGCAAGTTGTTAATTAGGAAGAAGAAGATTATATATATATATATATGTGTAATTGTATCAAAGTTAAAACAACAATGAAGCTGAAGGTAAAAATGAAACTTCTTTAAACTCAAATCGTTCTTCCTCTCTGTTTTCTTTTATTTTCATGGTATCAGAGCCATGGACGGCTCCACCGAAACTTTCATTCCTGCCCCACTGAGCATATCTCAAGTAGTTACACTAAAACTTTCATCTTCAAACTATCTGCTATGGAAAACTCAAGTTGAATATTTTCTTTCAAGCCAAATGCTGTTGGGACATGTTACATGATCTACTCCTCGTCCTCCTACTACGATTACAACAGGCACGGGGGCAACTGCTGTTGAAACAGCAAATCCAGAGTTCACCAAATGGGTCAGAAACGATCAACTCATCATTGCTTGGCTGCTCTGGTCTCTCTCTGAAGAAGCTCTACAAGTGGTGTATGGGTTACAGACAGCTCAAGAGGTTTGGCTTTCTCTGTCTTCTCGGTTCAATAGAGTCTCTGCGTCAAGGAAATTTTCTCTTCAGAACAAACTACAAAGTTGTGTCAAGGCTGGGAAAACAATGGACACTTATCTGTCGGATATCAAGCTTATATGTGATCAACTTGATTCCATTGGATTCCCTCTATCAAATCAGGAAAAGATCTATGGCATGTTACATGGGCTTGGGCAGGAATATGAGTCTGTCTCTACAATCATTGAGCACTTTCTGGATCAATATCATGGACCAACATTTGTAGATGTAGTCTTCAAACTTACAACCTTTGAAGACAAACTGCAGACTTATATCGAGCCACCTACTGTTACACCTCACTTAGCCTTTAACACTGAATACAACTATTCAAATAGAGGCAGAGGACATAACAACAGTTCAAGAGGATGAGGATCATCTTACTCTACTAGAGGACGTGGGTTTCAACAGCAAGGTCAAGGAGCTTCTGGCCCAAGTTCCGGCTCCAGTTCTCAAGCACCTGATTTTTCCTCAAGACCAACTTGTCAAATATGTGGCAAAGTAGGTCATGTTGCCTTGAAATGCTTCAAGCGTTTTGATACTTCGTATCAGAGTAACGATGTTCATCAAGCTTTGACAGCCATAAAACTTGCTGAACATGAAGCCACGGGAAATGAATGGTATCCTGATACTGGAGCTACTGCTCACATCACCAAAAATCATCATCAAGTCTCAAACTCTCAGCCTTATGAAGGGAATGATTCTGTCATGGTAGGGAACGGTGATTTCTTGCCTATAACACACATAGGCTCCATTCCTCTGTCAACTCCTCAAGGTACTGTTTTGCCTCTTGAAGATGTTCGTGTTGTTCCCAAAATTGCAAAAAATCTCTTGTCTGTATCTAAGTTGACAAGTGACTATCCTTGCTCGTTTGAGTTTGATGATACTGGTGTTTATGTGAAGGATCTAAGAACCAAACAGATTCTAACAAAGGGAAACAAGCATGAAGGCTTGTATGTTCTTGAATCTTCTTAGTTTCTTGCCTTCTTTTCATCAAGACAACAAACAACTAGTGGTGATGTGTGGCATGGAAGGTTGGGACATCCTAATAGTGATATTCTTCTTCATTTAGCCCGGTCTAATGACATCATCATAAATAAGACTGCTTTAAACTTATGTGAAGCATGTCAATTAGGAAAATCTTGCAGATTGCCGTTTTCTCCTTCAGTTTCTAAATCAACAAAACCTCTTGAAAGGATACACTGTGATTTGTGGGGCCTGCTCCTGTTGTTTCCTCTCAAGGGTTTAAGTATTATGCTATATTTGTTGACAACTACTCGAGATACACTTGGTTTTATCCTCTTAAATTAAAATCTGAGTTCTATGAAATCTTCTTGATGTTTCAAAAACTGGTTGAGAATATGTTATCTACAAAAATTCAAATATTTCAATGTGATGGAGGTGGTGAATTCACAAGCAAGAAGTTCATCTCTCACTTATCTAGTTATGGAATTAAGCAACTAATGTCAAGTCCTCATACACCGCAACATAATGGATTGGTTGAACGAAAACATAGGCACATCATGGAGCTTGGAATGTCTATGATGTTTCAAAGCAAAGTCCCAACTGTTATGTCGACTGAAGCTTTCTTCACAGCAACATTTCTAGGCAATATTCAGCCTTCCTCAGTAACATGCGATAAAAAGAGTCCCTATGAAACATTGTTTAAAAAGAGACCTTTATACACAACATTAAGGGTGTTTGGATGCTCTTGTTTTCCTTACTTGAGACCCTATGTAGCAAATAAATTTGATCCAAAAAGCTTACATTGTGTCTTTCTCGGATATAATGAAAAATACAAGGGTTATCGATGTCTTCATCCTCCTACAGGCAAGGTCTACATCTGTAGACATGTTCTATTTGATGAGCACCATTTTCCTTTTACAGACATATATGCTTTACTTATTCAAGAAGCCACCACTCCGTTAATGAGTGCTTGGCAATCTGGAACAAATGTCTTGGTTGCACCTACAGCATCTCTAGTTTTTCACAATATCACAGAAAACATGTCCTTTATTAAACATTCCAAGAATCCAATAGTAGGGACATCACAAGAAGACACTCTGAGTCTAGAAGACTTGTCTGTCTCTACCTCATCTGTGGAAACAGAATCTGTGTCCTCTTCTACTCTTGTTAATGATCTTGTGCTTGAGTCCGCACACGCTACAAATGTGTTGTCCTCTGAAGCTACATCCTCCTCATTGTAACACAATGTTCATCCCATGACTACTCGAGCTAAGGTTGGTGTTGTGAAACCAAATCCACGATATGCTCTTCATACTGTGAAGTCTACATATCCTGAACCGAAGACTGTGACATCAGTTCTCAAAGATAAATGCTGGATTGGAGCTATGAACACAGAAATGAGTTCTCTTTATGACACCAAAACATTCACTCTCATGCCTCCTGATGATACGCTGAATATACTTGGTTGCAAATGGGTCTTTTGCACCAAGCTCAAAGCTGATGGGACTCTTGACAAGTTGAAGGCTCGATTGGTGGCAAATGGTTATCTACAGGAAGAGGGTATTGACTACTTAGAGACTTATAGTCCAGTGGTAAAGACTGCGACAATCCAAACCATTTTGCATGTTGCAACAACACAAAAATGGGACATTAAACAGCTAGATGTTCAAAATGCGTTTTTATATGGCTACCTCATGGAGCCAGTCTACATGACACAACCTCCTGGTTTCATTGACTCTCAAAAACCAGATCACATATGCAAACTTCACAAAGCTCTTTATGGTCTCAAGCAAGCTCCTCGTGCTTGGTTTGATAAGTTCAGCAATTTTCTATTGCAGTTTGGATTCACTTGCAGCTATCCAGACCCCTCTCTTTTTGTCTATTACAAGAATTCCAACATTATATTTCTACTGTTATATGTTGATGATATGATCATCACTGGAAATAATCCGAAGTTCACTCAACATCTCATTAGCTGTCTTGGCACTGAATTCAAAATGAAAGATCTTGGTTCACTTCATTATTTTCTGGGCATTCAAGCTCATTTTTATACAGAAGGGCTCTTTCTCAGCCAAGAGAAGTATGCCACAGACTTACTTGTTGCTGCAGGTATGGCTGAGTGTCAACCAATGCCAACTCCATTGCCTCTACAACTTGATCGTGTTCCAAAACAGGATATTATGTTCCCAGATCCAACGTATTTTCGAAGCCTTGCTGGAAAGTTGCAGTATGTTACTCTTACTCGACCAAATATTCAATTTGCTGTCAACTTGGTTTGTCAGAAGATGCATTCTCCCTCAGAGGCCGACTTCACTCTTCTCAAACGCATTCTGCGTTATGTAAAAGGCAATGTCACAATGGGGTTAACTCTGTCCTCTAACACTGATACATCGCTTCGTGCTTACAGTGACAGTGATTGGGCTGGCTGTCACATCACCCGCAAATCCACAGGAGGTTTCTGTACCTTTCTTGGCTCCAATATTATCTCGTGGTCTGCCAAGAAACATCCAATGATCTCACGCTCTTCAACAGAAGCAGAGTACAGAACGTTGTCATTTGCAGCTCAAGAAGTCACTTGGCTCACCTCTCTTCTTCGTGATATTGGTCTAACACCATCAGGACCATTTATCTCTCTGCAAATCCGACTCTACATGCCCGTTCGAAGCATTTTCAGACTGATTATCACTACATCTGCGAGAGAGTTGCAGTGGGTGAAATAGAGGTTAAACATCTTCATACCTCTCTTAAAATTGCGGATATATTCACCAAGTCTCTTCCTTTTGCACGGTTATGTGAGTTAAGGTTCAAACTTGGTGTGGACCTTCCTCCCACACTAAGTTTGCGGGGGGATATAGATCATTTGGCTTCTTCATCGAAGCCACTTCAGCAGACAGAAGCTTTGAAGTCTTCAGAATCATCGAAGACACCACAACAAACAGAAGTTTTGCATATGACTTCTCCTTTGAAGACTCTACAGCAAACAGAAGCTTTGAAGCCTTTAGAAAGATCAAAGACTCTGAAGCGAACTGAAGGTTCACTTACAACAAAGAAAACAAAGACTCTGACCAAATGAGAAGGTTCAAATACAAAACAAAAGTCTCATGAAAGTGATGGTCTTCTCTCTGCAACAGATCATCATCATAAACCTGTACCTACGAAGGATTATGATCATTGTGGTCCTACATCTACAAGGAATCGTTTTCAGCTTTTGCAAGTTGTTAATTAGGAAGCTGAAGGTAAAAATGAAGCTGAAGGTAAAAATGAAACTTCTTTAAACTCAAATCGTTCTTCCTCTCTGTTTTCTTTTACTTTCATTTATGACAACATATTTTATTTTCTAGTAAAGTTTTTCTTCATTATGTATATGGAAAACATGACGAATTGATAATTTTTATCAAGAATAATAAATTTGTAATCAGAAAGAAATATATATTATCATGTAATTGATATACAAATTTTGAACCTTAATATTATGTTACAAATGAAGTAGTAAATAAGGTCAATACAAGAGAACATTTCTTTATGGACGAAATTTACAACGTTTTGGGGACGTCGTAAATTAGAGACGTCTTCACAACTCTTTTACGACGTCAGTGCATTTCGTCGTAAAAGAATTGTAAAAGGACAACAAAAAAATTCGTTGTAACTTATATGACGCTTTGACAACGCTTTGCCATTTACAATACAATTCGTTGTTAATTAGTCCCTAAATTGCAACTTGTTTATGACGTATATCTTTTACAACGAGTTAAAAACGAAACTTGAAATTCGGTACACACGTTTTTTGTGTTATATAATTGGTTATAAAAAACTTGTAATATTTTTTGTAAAGACGTAGTTAAAAGTTACATTTCATTGTTAAAACGTCTCTAATTTGCAAGTATTTTACGACTAATTGGTTTACAACTACTTAACGACGGAATTTTAAATTAGATATTTATTATTGGTTACATACGTTGTAAATTACTCGTATTTGGTTTAAGATTGTAAAATCATTGTTAATTTTCTGCCTATATAAGGAGGATGTCTCTCTTCATAAATCACAACACCACACAACAAAAAAAAAATTGTTAGAGAAAAAAAAAACGGTTGGGAGAAGAATTTTTTTTTTTGTGCAAAAATAACGGTTTTGGGAAAAAATCCAAAAAATATCTTTTGGTGGTGATATATTCGAGCAACGGAAGTGAATGTATATGCATAGAGATGCTGCTGGAATCTTGATAAAAGAGTTTATGAACGGGGCAGAAATATACATGCATCAAGCAAGTCAAACTGAAATCACGCTTGAATCGGGTAAGATGTTCTGACCTTGTCGGAAATGCAAAAATACAAAATTCGCCCGAGTAGAAACTGTTTAGAATCATCTATTAAATAGAGGGTTTACACAACATTATTACATTTGGTTTCACCATGGGGAAGGTGATAGTGTTGGTGAGAATGATGAAGCAAGTAGTAGTAATTTTAAGAATGCTGAAGGTAATATAGGTGAATAGAGTAATTTGCATGATGTTGGTTATTAGAATGAGATTCATGGGGTTGTAGAGCATGATAGGATGCATGAGATGGTCACATATGCATTTCAAGAAACTAATACTAATCAACCTATAGTTTCTGAGGCACCTAATTTAGATGCAAAAAAGTTTTATGACATGCTAGATGCTGCAAACCAGCCTCTCTACAAGAGATGTAGAGAAGGTATGTTTAAATTATCATTGGCAGCTAGGAT
>JAKUCM010004329.1:0-29794 GCA_023374145.1 Lepidium sativum | reverse complement strand
CATTGTTCTTGATCTCTTATTTGTATGATTCTTGTTTTCTCAAATCGTAAAAACTCACGCGTAATAACATCATCAATATTGTTTAAATTTGTTAGCAATATATTGTTTTCCATCTCATGTTCTTTCAAAGCTAATATTTTAGCTTGGTTTTGCATACGTAAATTCTGCAATCCATAAGTCTTTTCTCTCTAGCTAATGCATTTTCTTTCAAAAAAGAAAGAAGTTTTTCATTTGATGAAACCACATAATCAAGAGATGAATTATTTGTGTAATATTATTATATATGGGAGCATTACGGAAGTATTGATATTTAATATTGATATTATTTGTGTAATATATGTTTTATTATTATATATGTAATTTTAAATTATTATGCAACTTTATATTTTTCATGTAATATTGTGTATAATGTTTAATTATATGTTTTATGTATAATTATGAAGTTTTATTATCCTTTTAAACTATTATTATTTTTATAAACTACAATGCAAATTACCAATAGTTTTAAAGTTTTTTTTGAAGATCATTGTTGGAGTTCACTCACCTCAAAACCTCATTTTGAGGTTTTACAATCCTCAAAATAAGGATCTTTGTTGGAGATGCCCTTATAGAAGATTTTACTAGACCGAAATTTGTTTACAAGTATTCTTCTTCATTTGATTTTTAAGTTCTTGAATCAAAAAACCGATTTTCTCAACCATAATGATCAAGATTATTTCACTTGTGATTTATTTCTTGTAAATACTGTTCGACTTTAGTGACTCGATTTAGACAAAAGAAATAATAAAATCAAACAAAAATGTTGTTTCGGTAATAAAATACCAAACGTGTAAATCTATATATTTTTTTATACCGAAAGTTGATTTAAAAAATATGTAGTTCTACGTGATAAAATTTGATGTTTAAGTAATTTTAATTATAAATCGTTGACAAACAAAAACTAAATACTATTATGAAAAAATAAAACTTAACCACAAGACTATGATATATTAGAGACTGTGACGCCATAATCAAATAATAAAGTGAGACATAAAGTGTGGGCTTATACCTGTTTTTTTACCCTAAAAAAATACTAATTTTGTAGATAATACTACAAGAAAAAAACATTAAGTTACTCTCTTTCAACTATTGATCTCAAAGATAGGTTACTAGTTACTAGTTACTACCATCTAATTTCGTATAGTAAATAGAAGAAAACAAAGAACATAAGGTCATAGCCTTTACACTGTAGAAACTTGAAATGTTAAAACAAAAAGAAACCATGGAGACGAGCTTATTATATTCATTCTCTTTGCCTTTACTCGAACTCAATGACGTAGCCGCCTGGAACTTTGGCCCGAAACTGTTAACCTGATCTAAAAGCAGATTACAAGGGCCGCGAGGATCTTGTATTCTTCCATTACTTGGTAGATTTTAACAAATGATTTTCTTTCTAATCTTCTATAAGTTTACCGTACAAATTTTCGTATCATGAATATTTCCAACTCAAAATTAATTGACAAATTGTGGAATCGTCCATGAATGTAAAACATTTTAATAACCTTTTTGAAATATAGATGGTGAAATGACCAAAACCCCACAACTAGACAGATCAATTATATATGCCACATGGATAGGAAACTGTTTCTATAAGAAATGTCTCTTAGACCAACCTAAGGCTTTGATACCATATTAGAAATTATGACTTTCCAATTTTGAACCAATTAACAATGAATGAAAGGGATCCACAAACCTAAGATATTTTAATATTTGGTGATCATAAATTTGGATGTAAAAAGGAATTAAGAAAGAAAAAAAATACACGCATATATGAAATGAAGTGCTTTTGGTGAAAGTTTTCCGCATACCTCTACAAAATATTATTTGCGTTCTAGGGATTTAGCTTATAAATTGGATCTTATCAATGGTTGGGAAAAATGCACACGAGAAAAATGCACACGTATGCGCAAGTTATGTGGTCCTCTCTGAACTTAAGTTGTAAACATGATAATTACAAGCAATACCTCTTTGGTCCGATTCTAGCCACTCAAAAGTAATTTACATGTCTATAATTTTATGTTATATTTGTTGTGTAGTCAAAGTAGGAATCTGGCTTTAACAGTAGGACACACAAATAGAAATTACATAGATATGCAATAACATTCATAACCCAAATAAAGAAAGTTTATAGCCAAACATATCGCGGCTTTATGTTGTGGATCCAAGCAATGTTTGTCGTCAAGTATATCACAAGTCAATTTTGCAAGCGTTCTTTTTAAAAAGATGATTCAGAATTGGAGAGATTTTTCATATTTTCTTTTGGAGACCTAATGATCAATCCCTTTCTACCGGCAACATGACGTTGATCATTTTGGGACCTCATGATCGATCTCTGTCAACCGGCAACAAGAAAATGATGATTACATTTTGCCTTATACGAAGAAAGTTTTATGAAAAGGTTGATTTGCAGAAGTGGAGCATTACTAAATTGACTCAGACGTGTCCGTGGCTTGTAGGAACACTTAAAAAACGTTGTTGAAACTAAAAGTGATGTTACTTTTGTGATAATTAAAAGTAAATATATTGGAGATACTATGAATTTGAGAAATGTAAGAGTGTTAGATTTGCTTAATGCTGTGTTTAGGCAACGTGTTTAAGATTTGCCTAAGTGGTTCACACTGATGAAATGACCTGCAATTAGAATAATTACAAGTGCTTCAACCTGATTTTTGCTATTTTAACAAATGAATCTGTTAATTACGTGTTCCATAGTACCAAACCTACATTTGTCCTAGGTCTTCCCGGTCCGTCATCTGGCTTATGTTCTTCATGTAGCATTCAGACCGAATGACTATGAAATTATGTCGATACTTCCACATATTATGGGTAATGTAGGAGACATCTCTATTTTTCCTCGGGGGAATCTTTAGAATTACCACTTCTTAGCTTTGAATTCGCTTATGACCATCAAATGATCTAGTATTTCGACAATCTCAAACACGAAATTAGAAGAAGAAATCGATGAACACAAAGCCAGTAATAAGAAGTCCTTCTCTTATTAATCTCAACAAGGAAAATAACTCAAAACCTTACAATCCCTTAAATCTCTCAACTACTTAAATTTTTGTATCTTCTCATATATATACTCTCAACAAAACCAAACTAATAAAGAAAAGATAAGGATTTAAACCAAACCAAAACATAACTTAACCAAAGACTAACTTGGTTCTCAAGTAATCTTAAGCTTAACCAATATTCTCCCCCTTAAGCTTAAGATTGCTTGTGTCCACAACCCCAATAAGATCTCTAATCTCTTTGAACCGTATTCTTCCAAGCGCTTTAGTCAAAATGCCGGCTCTTTGTTCACTCCCGGGTACATGTTCCATTTCTACTTGTTCATTTTCAACACATTCCCTTATAAAGTGATATCTCGTACGAATGTGTTTGCTTCGTCCATGGAAAACCGGATTCTTCGTGAGAGCTATGGCCGACTTGTTGTCCACTCTCAATACGGTCCTATCATGAACCTTTCCAACGGCTTCTCCAAGCAGTTCCTGCAACCAAATGGCTTGTTTCGCGGCTTCCGTAGCTGCCATAAATTCTGCCTCACATGATGACAATGCAACAGTATCTTGTTTCTTGGAGCACCAAGTTATAGGACAGTAGTTCAAGTAGAAAATGTGTCCCGTAGTGCTCTTTCCGTCGTCCATGTCCACATTGTGTGAACTATCACTATACCCAATCAGCTTTACCGTATTTTCTTGTCGGAACACCAACCCGAACTTTGTTGTTCCCCGTAGATATCTCAAAATCTGTTTCAACGCCGCACCATGAGAAGTCTTAGGCTCGTGCATGTATTTGCTTAGTACTCCAACACTATATGACAAATCTGGTCTTGTATGCAACAAATATCTAAGGCACCCAATACTCCTCCTATACTCGGTTGCATCGACACTCTCCTCTTCATCCGATTTGGTTAGCTTCAAGTTCATATCCATCGGTATTTGGCATGTGTTGCAGCCATCCATGCTAGTCTCGTTCAAAATTTTCTTTGCGTATCTCTCTTGATTTAGTACAATGCCTCCTTTATATTGATACACCTCGATCCCAAGATGATAAGTTAACTTGCCAAGATCACTCATTTCAAACCGCCTTGCTATTTCTTTCTTGAACCCGAAAACTAGTTTCAATGATGATCCCGTGATCAAAAGATCATCTACATAAACCGCAACAACAACGAGATGTTCATCTTCTTCCTTTCGGTAAAGTGATGGTTCTTTTGAGCACCTATGAAACTTCAATTCTCGGAATACCTTATTTAGTTTATCATTCCAAGCTCTTGGTGCTTGCTTCAGCCCATAGAGTGCTTTTCTCAACTTATAGACCTTATCCTCACTTCCTACAACTTTAAAACCCTCCGGTTGTACTACATAAACTTCCTCCTTCAAGTCTCCATGAAGAAAGACCGTTTTTACATCAAGATGATGAATCTCCCAGCCTTTTGTAGCTGCTAGAGCTATGATGAGATGAATTGTTTCAATTCTTGCTACGGGTGCAAAGACTTCATCATAATCAATACCTTACTTTTGAACATATCCCTTTGCCACCAGCCTTGCTTTGTACTTATTAATACTCCCATCGGAGTTCCTTTTGATCTTGAACACCCACTTTAAACCAATTGGTTTACAACCACTAGGAAGCACGACTAGATCCCAAGTTCGATTTTTTTCTATGGAAAGAATCTCATCTTGACAAGCATCCAACCATACCTTTAGTGCTTTGGTCACGGTTCATCATCAAAAGCTAGTAGGAGACGTTCTCCTTCTAGTTCCACCGAATAGAGGTCATAGTCACTCAAATGTCGTGGTGTCACCGAGGGTTGGGATGATCTTCTCAAACAAGGTTTGGTGTTTTCCTCGTTTTCCTCTCCCTCATCCACTACGGTCTCGGTGGTCTCCGTAGCTTCTTAAAGATCCAAAAAACGATCCTCTATCTCATGACCACACTCGATTTCACACATGATCTCTTCTTCCCCTCCTTGTGTCTCGTTCTCAAAAATATCCAAACCGTCACTCACTCCCAGCTTCGGCTTATCCCAAACCCACGCTCTTTCCTCATCAAAAACAGCATCTCGGCTTACTACTATTATCTTAGTAATAGGGTTAAGCATCCTATACACTTTCGACAATCTCAAACACGAAATTAGAAGAAGAAATCGATGAACACAAAGCTAATAATAAGAAGTCCTTCTCTTATTAATCTCAACAAGGAAAATAACTCAAAACCTTACAATCCCTTAAATCTCTCAATCACTTAAATTTCTGTATCTTCTCATATATATACTCTCAACAAAACCAAACCAATAAAGAAAAGATAAAGAGTTAAACCAAACCAAAACATAACTTAACCAAAGACTAATTTGGTTCTCAAGTAATCTTAAGCTTAACCAACAAATGAAATGTGAATCACCCGTCCTCCTCTCTTTGAAACAAGGGGCGCTTCTGTGGTTTCAGCTTTTAAAAACTCTGTTATACCAAATGGAATGAAGTATCATATGAAATATATCGTATCTCTCGGGTTTAGAGTGCCAAAGGAAATGCTTTTGCACCATCTTGACTCTCATCTGCATCTCTTTATACCCTTTTTCGGTTATGGACATTAATATGTTCTTCAAATCAGGAATGTCTTTCTCCAACACAAATACCGCAAACACTCCCAATTCAGGACTTCGAAGAATGGAGGCACGAAGTTATCAGATATGATAACCGGAACACACTCATAGAACATTGCCTCCACGACTCGAGGGCTATTGACTTCGTGACCTTTGGGGCATATGCAATACTTGCTGGTCTTCATGTACTCCATGTAACTCTTTTTTCCTTTAGATTTGGGTATCTCACTGAATATCTTCATGTCTGGATCTCTATTACTGCCCCAGCTTTGAAATAAGAGTGGTCTAAGGTAACCGTGCATTCCGCCTGCAAAGAAGGCATGAATTTGCCTTTGTGAAGTGGGTTTTCCTCCGAGAGCCCTCGGTGGTCTTCTGAGAACAAGGATAGTTGTCTCAGGAAGAGCTACATCTTTACCAAACACAAAACCTTCTGAGATATCAGAATTACATAATGCTCTGATGCACTTGGCCATGTACTGCCTTGTCTCGGATTGGGCCTGAAAGCATGGATTACAAACATATAAGCAGCGATCAAATGGGTTTCACCAAGATCACAATACAGTGAAGTAGTAGAATTAGAAAGAATACCCAGTCATGACAAGCGACGAGAAAATGATCCGATCCTCCAGTTTTATTCCAGAAATTATATATCGAGGAAATCATGTCCAAGTAGTTTTTCAAAAACTTTATGAGATCCTTATCACTGTGAGAACCAGGGACATACAGAGTTTCTTCCAACATTTTGGAGCTGAAGGGAAGGTAAAATAGGTGAGCTTTACGTGGGTTTTTTGTGACAAATGTTTTGCTGGACTTGAGTTGTTTCATGAACCATCCTTCAGAAGCATATATTCCTTTTAACACTGGCTTATGCAGTACAGGTCTTTTGCCTTCCCTGTAGACATATACTTTGAGCGTTTTCTCCATTAGCTCATAGCTCCTGCATGTGAAAACAAAGATTATGAGACATAAGAATCCATCTAGACATGACTCATAGCCATTTCGCCAAAGCAAAAGCACATAGCGATCACTGTATTGAAGAAGTACTAAGCTCTAAACAACTGAATAAATTTATCAAAAGATCAAAGATCCAAAGAAAAATAACTGAAACACAAAGGAATACTGTAGCTTCTGTAATGAAGTGAATTTCAAAAATGGAAAAGTACAGTTCTTGTGATCATGGTCTATCTTCACTAGAAGGATTTCCTAATTACAAAGCATTCTCAATTCTTACCAGGAAGAGCAAAAACCAAAGGTTTGCCAAGATACAAGACTAATTTACCATACATTGAATCAAATTGCATAAAACTTTTATAACTTTACCTTTTGAACATGGACAGTTCCAATACAGAGGACCATGCAGTAAAGGGTCATTCTCTGTCATCGGTGGGTTCTAAATTTGAGTTCTTGCGTATAAAAGCTCTTGATCAACTGCGGAGGACTGTTTTAATTTTTGAAATATACAAGAATATATCAATAATACGCTACAAAGGTGTAGTAGAGTAATTAACAAGAACACAGATTGCCTATTCAGGGACTGAAAAAGTAAATACCGGCAAGGCATAGGTGTGGCTCTGATGCAATAATCTTATCATCTCATTGATAGAAATCACCCCAGGATTCGAAACCTTCATGAAACTTTTCACCTCTGGGGCCAAATTATCAGCAGAAGGACTAGACTTATTCTCCAGAATCTCCACATTCCAACTAATTTCATAAAAAATGTCATCATCTTCTACTATTGTCTCGGAACTCTCGTTGGAGCTGCTCCTTGTTCCTATTAGCAAATCATGCGTTTCCTCATCTTTTGCATCCTTAATGAAACATCATGGGATTGCATAGTGTCATTCCTATCAGAGCCAATTACATGGTCTTCTTCTAAACCGGCTCTTACCTCTTCACCTACCTCAGCTGATCTCAAAGTACTAAAATTTAAGCTTTCAGGACCGGTAAATGGCCCCATGGGTTCTGTTGCCCACCAATTCAACATGTACACTCCATGATTGACCGCTATTACCATCTTAACTACAAATCTGCAAGACAGAGAATAACATAGAGACTTGAATTTTAAACACACGTATTAAATGTTACAAACTAAAATTGTGGATCATACATCTGAGAAAAAAAACTTATAGGATACAAAACCAAACTAGAAGATAGTTTAAATCAATGGTCAAGCAAAATTGAACACGAAATTGATTCAATAGAGAAAGTGAAGTCGAGTAATTGAAGTAAAGTGGTCAGGTTTATGACTTACTTGTACTTGTATGAAGAACTCGCAAGAATTGGAGAGGATTATTATCAGCAGTGATTAAAGCCAAGAAGCTCAATTGTTTCTGAGAATTTTCCGGTGCCACAATTTCCCGGAAAACTACTAAGAATGAACATTAGACTCAGATAGAGAAAAAAGAATATTTCTATCCGATTTCTTTATATTTTCCCATTAAATTAAGAAGAAAGTTAAGAAATCCAGCTGTTTTAGTAGTCAGAATGTTAAATTCTTAATTATTCGGACATATTATATGCTAAAATTTGTAAACTCAAAAAATGAGATTAGGTACATACTGACGTATATCTTCTAAATGTTATTCAAGATCTGATGTTATTCTGGCATTCTTAACAAGTAAGTTGATACAAAAGAGCATGCAAATCACACCAGACACAAAGACAGTTTCCTCAACACACACGCATGAAACCGACAAGTTCAATCTTCATCACATGATCGATCTTCAAACATGAAATAGTGAACCAAAAGCTAATGTTTCCAGTGCAAAGTACTAGAACCAAGTTCAAGTGAGTTAAGTAGCTGTTGAATCCCTTCTATCCACATTTGCTTCTCTCTTTTGTTTCCACATTCGAATTCAATAACCCTTTCAATGGTTTTCACTCCAAAGTAGGCTCTTCTCTCTACCATTTTCTCAACTCTTCCTCTATCCCCCCATTCAGGTATATCTCTGCACACTCCATTAACAACGCCTGTATCCATCCAAAGACCACCAACCAAAATCTTGCTTTATACATGTCAACTATAACTAAAATTATTGTAGAGAATTGTTGAATGGCTTAGTTTGAACTAATTTACACCCAAGAACTAGTTCAAACTAAGCATATCGCCACACAATTATATATTCTCCACGAATCCCAAACTTGACAAAGAGAAACCAGTTTGTATTAGCTTACATTTCTTGGTCTTTGTGAAAGTCCCACCCACATGTTTGCTCTTCATTTTAAGAACCACCTAGTTCAACATAGAGTCTATTGTAAGTATCTATCATATCAAATTATCTATCATGATGGAAATTGTGAATCTCCACAGGAAAACAGGAACTTACTTGCCAATTTGAATTAATGTTAAAAGATACTTGCTTCCAGTGAAGATCCCCTGTCACCAAAACTTAACTTTAATAGATTCATCAATTGATCAAACCTAAATAATTTTTCTTGGATTACAAGTTACCTTTGCGGGTACGTTTGAGAAGCTCTTCTCCTCTAGAGACAAAAGTCATAGCTCCAAACACATTGCTCTCTTCCAATTCAACGTTTTCCTTTGTTGCATATATCATAGCTTTGTTCTCATAATTCCTCTCCATTCTTGACCTTAGAATCGCAGCTCCTCGCAATGCTAATATCACTCAACCAAACCTCAAACTTAGCTAAGAATCCATATGGGGTTCATTTTGATCATATGAAAACTCTAGGGGTCGACTATGAGATATAACAATATATTCTACATACCAGTTGCAGCACTTGCGGTCAAAGCCATAACGTCTCCATTAGTCCTAGCGTTTGTCGCAGAGCTAACTGCTGTTGCGATCTGATTATAACCTGCACCTATCTCTCCAGCCATCTCGATGCAATGCGAAGCAACGAGAGCTGCTGCAGATGCCACTGCAGCTGCAAATGTTATTGGTTCAACTGCATTCTCTGTGGCTGTAATTGCGCTAGATGCTGTGGTTGCTGCTACAACCGCAGCTACTCCTGCTACAGAGACTGCGGCGTGAATCTCAGCGTTGCGAGTTCGAGTCTCTTGTTTCTTCTTCTCCTTTTGATCCTTCAATCTTCTTCCCATTGTTCTTCCTTTTATCATGCTTTTGTACAATTGCTGCATCATTCATTTCACTCTTGTTTTATATATATCTACTTAGAATTCTAAAGTGGAAATTGGACTCCGACGTTTTTAGGTTTGTGATTCTTAAACAATATATAAATGCTTGACAATCCTCGTCCCTTAAATTACTTTTGAGTGTGGGTTAGATCCACATTAATATAGTATCGAAGCCCATGTACTTTACATTTCTAGTTCTAAGCGTGCGCAACATGAGAGAGTGTAATAGAATCTTGCTCACACATCGATTAAATTTGTGATTCTTGAACAATATATAATATAGAGACCCTATAATATACAAGTACACGCCAATTCTCTTATTTTACACTGTCACTATATATGGTTTTCATAATATTTTCTATAATAATAATCTCATGGCGAAAGTAGTTGATGACTAGTATTATTATTCTCTAAGAGACATAACATCTTAATCAGAATCAAACTAGTAGTTTCAGTTAGTTAAAGAGTTGATCTAACCAAACAACTGTTTGGTTTTCGAAAACCAAAAAAAAAATACTGTTTGGTTTTCTAAAATGCAGTCCTCCTTTCATTTTTTTGTCAGAAATTTAATTATCAATCTCTTTTCGGTTTAAATGATTTCGAACTAAAGAAAGTTAGCCAAATCAGAATCTCTGCTATTGCACATAGTCAATTATGTTTACTTTTAAAAAAGAATAGAAGAAAAGGAAATGGATTGAATTAACAATTGCATGAATTCATCATGACGAGCAAAATGCCTTGTCTTTTTCCCTCGGTTAATCTTTTAATATACCAAAAGTTCCAAAACAAACCAGCTTTATTCCTTCTTTACGTCGACTCCTTTAGCTAAAGTATATGATTGATTTGAGACAAAAATAAACCGGATAAAACCGGTTTAATAGATCATACCTTTGTTTCTCTATCCGTTCTTGGAGTTATTGGAGGGCTTGATTTGTTTCTTGTTTGTGGTAGCAGCTGAAAAATGATAATAATGAAGTGTAAATTTAATATACAAGTAATAGAACTATTACCAAAGTTAAGCTTTAAGTAAGTTTAATTTAGTTCTTTTGTAACCAAAGCTAAGTTACTTTTAGTCAAAAACAAATATTAAACTCGTGCTTTCGTGTGATTAAGAAATGGATAGAAAAATGTTCTTAAATAGCAACGTTTATAATTTATAACTAAGTAAATATCAACTAAAATGTACTACACTTTTTCTACATTTTTTCTTTTCTTTTTCATAGCCAGAATATATGAAAGGAAATTCGAACTCAAATATCTCTCGTCTATTACATTACGATTGTGTTGGCTTCTATATGTTTTATTTTGATATACTATTATCATAGATGAGAGTACTCTCGATGTGCCATATAGTAAAAACATTTATAATAATAATTGAAAAAATGCACAATTGTACCGAACCAGACCAACTAACCGGTTTAGAAACTAGAAAGAGCCAAAGAAAGAGTTGACTTACAAGGTCACGAGAAGAAGCCATAGAAGTAGAATCATCTTCATCATCTCTATCTTCTTTGTTTGTATTAACAATAGTAGAGAGAAGAAAAGAGTTAGTATCAGCAGTAGAATTGTTGAAGAAAGCTTTCGTGAGTTCAACGGCCGAAATGCTCCATGATCTTCCTAGAAACTCCATCGTCTCCGTCGGTGTCTCCGGTGGTAACGCCATCTTTATTTCACGAGCCACCGTCGCTGGACGTTCTTCATCTATGTTCTCTAGTTTCTTCCATGAATTACCTCTTCCCGTATTGCACATCATTACTAACAAAATGACACAATTATTCGACCAGTACCGTTCTTAATAAAAAAGAAAAAAGAAAGAAAAAAGAAAAACAGAACTTACAATGATCTAAAGAAGTGTTGTTTTGTGTGAAGAGGGTTTTGTGTAAACTTGTCATTGTTGAATGTTGATAGATTTGATTGCAGAAGAATCACTATGTGACTTTGGCTATATATAAAAATTGATTCTATCTTTATATTTACTTTTCTTTCATTTGTATGGAAAGTAAATAAATTTTATCACTATTACATAGGAAAACATTATAATATACAGTTTGGTCAATATTTATCATACAATATATATAGGTTAATTAATGTGAGGAAGAAATAAAAGTAAGTATGTGGAGCCATAATACCATAGAGTGTGGATATGTAATGATGGTTAGACAAAGTGAGCCGATATTAAGGAACTTCTTTTTTTTTTTCTTTTTGCCTCCCACTCGTATTTATACATATCTAATAACTCCAATCTATTAAAACCAAAAAAAACTCGAAGCTTTATCATTATCACTCCACTAATTATGATCGTGGTTTCTCCCTATGAACTATGAGTGGAAACAACAAAAATATACATGAATAAAAAGGCAAATACGAAAATTTAGAGATGGATAAATGACATACATTTTCACATATTCTGTTTCTATTCTCATTGTTTTGGTGAAACGGCTCTTTGGTTTTTGCTTTTGGTTATTAATAAAGTAATAGTACTTAAATATTCAGCAAAACTTATGCTAACACATTTAACAAAGGCAAAATAATTTCCTAAAAGCTAACAACATGAGTCCCAAGGAAAATTATATATTTCATAAATTTTTTTTAACGACTATATATGCATCATATGACACTAACAAAAGAGAAAGCTTGAAGCCTTGAACCAATTCCAATTGAACTAAACGAACCGGTTTATTTGAAACACATGCGGTTCTTTTATCCAATCCAACACAACTTGTAACCTTGAGTTTTATATAAACCTGCTTGGATCTACATAGGCTTTTGTCTTTACACCAGCCCCGGCTCTATATTACTACAAGATGGTGAACGAACTAAACTTTACAAATCAGCTAAGCTAGCAACACCATACTCTGGCTTAGTTCACATGGCTCTCTATCAACAAACAAAATACTCATCAATGTTACAGACCAGGTGGCTTGAAGAAAGGGACCAACCCAAAGGCGGTTTCAAGATCCAATGGGACCTGAAGAGCCTGCTTGAGTAGCTCAGGAGTGTTGCTCGTATCCCCTTTCCATGTCCCAAACCACGGTCCTCCTCCTATTTCCACTGCTGCCATCGAGCTCTTCTTCTCCAGTATCACCTGCATCATTGTTAACCATAACCAACGTTTTTAATCTTCTTTACCTGCATTGGGACTAGCTCAGACCTTGAGTACACTCTACAGGATTGAGTTGCATTTGCATTCATAGTTTCATACCTTGCCTTTACTTCCATCATATAGCCGTTCCCATATCTGCAACTTTAATTCACTGTAACAACTATCTCTGCAAGCCGTAGCTAGTCCAGCTTCTGTGGTAGGTGCACGCAGAGGTGTACCTGCTTCGTTTGTTCTTGCCTCTAGTTCCACCTGCCACAATACATTTATCGGGTGTTGGTATCTAGCCATAAAGTAATGAATGATGTCAAAATAAAAATGAAGGAATCTGAGGAAGAAGAACAAAATTTACCATATGGGTTTCGTTCTCTGCAGTCATATACCAATAACCCCATGGAGACATTTCCCATCTGACAACACCATTCCACGGAACAAACTCGTAAAATTTTCCATCATTAGTGTACACAAACCTGCACATTGACAAAGGCCCAGAGATTGTTTATTATTTGGATTCTAACATTGTATCTTAACTGTCATTTCTTAATATGATTATAATTAGTGCATACCAGTGCAGCATTTTCAAAGGTCTCAGACAATCCGGGCAATTGCCTCAACCCACCAGCTGCGGTCAAAGAAACTTCTCCACTTGCACCTTCAAAGACATTACACTGGACCTGTAAAGAGACACGACCAAATAGAAATATCAAAAAGAGGTCAAATGTAATAAACATGTGTGTGTAGTATCCAACTTGTTGCCTAAAGTTTGTAACGAGAAAATGTAGGAGAAGGACGAAAAAGTTTACCCAAAACCATTTTCTTGGGAAGCCTCCACCCCAATTCTTCTCTGAGTATGAAGGTGCATCCCGAAATTCAAACCTTTCACCACCCCACTCTATCCACCCTGGAAATTTGAGAGATAAAATCATAAGACCTAATATGGCACTTTCTGCAGATAAAAAGAGGAAAACCACGCAAGCGATTGATTTTTCTTAATTTTCTGTTAGTGCAAGACAAGTAAACTTAACGATATATTTTCACTAACTTAAGCCAATCAAGCAAAGTTCACACCTGTTGAAAGACCTCCTCCCATGCATATCTGCCAATGAGGCTCAAATACAGGAAAAGCTGCAGCCCAGCCTGCAGTAGACTTCTGTTTCGCCCCAACATCACCCCAACCATAAACAGGACGGGTGCTATACTCCCAACGAGCAGATTTCACAGTTTCTGCATAGTCAGTCCTGCCAAACAGGTCAATTCAGATTTGAAACATAAATTTTACATAAATCAGAGTGGTACATAGGACTACTCATATTATGTCACACTTATCCAACATCTGAGAACGCTAGATTCTGGGACCGTGAATTGGAGCATGTTCATGACTACAATGCCAACGAACAGGAATCATGACCAGCTAGAGCAAGCTTTTGTGTGATCTAGAATTGATGCATAACATACGATGGAAACAGTTGCATTGCATTGCCTGTTCCTCAATACTAAACAAAATATCTCCTCACAAGTAATTATAGTCTTGGAGCGGCTTGAAGTATTAATGTCATTTATATTAAATTCTTACTGAGTATAGAATCAAATAATTACCGGCCATCATCGCAAATGTGACCTTGATGCCAAAATGGGGTAACTTGGAACCCTTCTGACACTCTTCTGTTGAATTCCTACAATCAATCTTCATGTTTTACAGATCAACATTCAAGAAAGTAATAAGAGTAACAAAGACTTGAGACTTCTTACAGGGAGGAGTAGAACATCATCATGCATATGCCTACTAAATCACTGATCCCTTAAAAGACAGATATTTAACAAACAACAAAGTAACTAAACACGGTAGGAGGAAGAAGAGTGATATTTTTTCTACCTCTGGTGGAACCTCCTTGTTTGGAGACCTTGCCCCTGGCACAGTACTGAATGTATTCCCCAGGACTAGCTCATGTCTATCTATTACCATGAGAAAAATGTTTAGGTAAGGAATCTATGAAATTATGTAACCTGAATTACGTTAAAGAAATGAGTACCAGCATCAAAATATAAGAAAGTAAGGGGCAAAAGTTGTTTAAGTAGAAACAAGACTCAGATTTGACTTCTGATATACATGACAGAGCATTGTTTAAGGATAAAGATATTACCTCCCCAGAAGTTTTGAGACTCTTCTGTGTATTGGCATATATATTTACCATTAGCACCAAGAATCTGGGCCCCGACACCAGTGAATCTGGGTCCTGTTGGTTAAAATGGTTATCAAATTGGGTTTAAAGTTGGTTATCGAACTAGGTTCATTAAACCGAAATCTCAATTTGATTAAATCAACATTAAACCAAGATCCGGTTCAATTCAAGTAAACCAAAGCATGTAATTGTATATATATATATATATATATATATATATATATATACACTCCTAAGAGATATACAGAAAGAAAAAGAATCGAGAATCGATCTTCATCTTCTTGATCCTCTATCTTCGGATTCCTCTTTCATCTTTGGTTCTTGAGCTGAATCAACTTCATCTGTTTCATTAAACCTCAAGGAGAGCTTGCACTTTCTCTTGAGCATCGGAGGAAAGCTTTGATAATCACCTCCGTGAATGATTCTGCAACGGAATAGGAGGTTTGATTGTTAAAGCTCAGAAGAACTTTAACTTCGACTCCGGTGTGTCGGTTTCCTTTCTCTCGTCTTCTATTCTCTGATTCAACTGCAGGTACACCAATCTTTAACAATCAATCGAAGACTGAGATGACAAGAATCGGTGTGGTTCCAGATTTATCAAAACTGCAACCTCTCACCGGAGCAAATTACCGAAGATGGTCCGAAGAACTTCTGTTCTTCTTTCAAGAAATCGGAATTGATTACGTTCTGGAAGAAGAAACAGGCGAGTCGGTCACCACTGAAACTTTAGATCCTTCGAACTCACAGCTGAAGAAAGGAAGGAGAGAAGGGAGTTTCGAAGAACACAATCGAACATGCAGAGGTCACCTGATTCGCCACTTATCAGAACGACTGTTCGATATCTATGTGAAAGCAGAATCTGCCAGAAAAATCTGGGAGAGTTTGAAGAAAAAATATGGCGGAGAAGACGAGGGAAAAAAACAGTATGTGACTTCAAGATGGACTGCCTTTAAGATAAAAGACGATCTTCCAATATTGGACCAGCTTCATGACTATGAAGCAATTGTGTCCAAGATCCGAGCAGAAGGTATGTCAATTGATAATTATCTAGCCGCACTAGTTCTCATCGACAAATTGCCATCGTCATGGAGTGACTACAACTTGAAGCTCAAGCATGAGAAGAAGAAAATGAGTCTAGACGAGTTGACATCTGACATTATGATCGAAGATGCCAATCGGATATTTCAACACAAACCTTCGGTGTCAGGATATGGAAACTCCGATACGAATCTAGTCGAAAGCTCACACGGAAAATTCAGGGACAAAAAGAAGAAAAATCAAAAATCAAACAAGATTGGCCAGAAGCAAACTGTGGAGTTTAAGAGAAAGATTCAATGTTAGAACTGCAACCAAACCGGGCACAAGAAGCAAGACTGCAAGTTGCCTCCTAAACAGAAAGATGTAGCAAATGCGAATCTTACTGAAGCACTAGTGGCGGTGGTAACAGAGGCTAATTCAATCACAGATAAAGTCGACTGGATAATTGACTCAGGAGCTACCAGACATATATGCAATCAAGAATCTTTGTTCAAGACAATTGACAATTCAGGATGCGAGAATGTATTTCTCGAAGATGCAAGTGCACTAAAGGTGACAAGTATCGGTGAGGTTGACTTGAATCTCTCCTCGGGTAGAACTTTAACATTGACTAAGGTGCTTTTAGTTAAGAACATGCGTAGAAACCTCATATCTAGTGCTCTGCTGATGGTTAGTGGGATTAAGCAGACTATAGACTCGGGAAAACTTGTTTTAACCAAGAACGGAGAATACGTAGGAAAAGCATTCAGTAGTGGAAATCTATTTGTACTTGAAACATTAAAAGTGAATAAAGATGAATCTCTTGCTTATGTTTCGTGTGTCAATGATTTTGGCATGAAAGACTGGGACATGTTAACTCGAAATCTGTAAAACAACTAAAAGAAATGAACCTCATATCTGCTAAATTTGAGTCCAAATCATTGAAATGTGAAGTCTACACTGAAGCTAAACACTTCAGGAAACCCTTTAACAAGGCTGTGTATAGATCAACTTCTCTACTAGAATTAATTTACACTGACATTGCAGACTTTAAAGGAACTCCTAGTAGAGGAAGGAAGAACTACTACATAACTTTCATTGATGATTTTTCTAGATATGCTCGTGTGTATTTGTTAAAAACAAAAGATGAGGCATATGATGTGTTTGTTCAATATAAGACAGAGGTGGAAAAACAACTTGACAGAAGGATAAAAAGGATTCGCTCAGACAGAGGAGGTGAATATTGCAGCGACAGGTTCAATTCATTTTGTCTTACTGAATGTATCATTCATGAGTTTTCTGCACCCTACACGCCTCAGCAGAATGGTATAGCTGAGAGATAAAATAGAACACTGAAAAATATGATGAATTGTTTGATTATCAGTTCAGGGGTTAGTGACTCACTGTGGGGGGAAGCCATACTCTCTGCATGCTTTATTTTGAATAGAATACCTCATAAAGGTTGTGTCAAAACTCTATATGAATTGTGGAGAGGTCATGCACCTAATCTTGACTACATGAGAGTATGGGGATGCCTAGCTAAAGTAGGACTGCCAAGTTTCAAGAAACCGAATCTAGGATCAAAAACCATAGACTCAATATTCATAGGTTACGCCTACAATAGTGCTGCATATAGATGCTTAACGTTTAATTCTGAGTCTAAGTCGTATGGTAATGTGGTAGAATCCAGAGATGTTATATTCTTCGAGAATGTGTTTCCTTTCAAAACCAAAGATATTACTTGTAATGATAAATTTGTCTCTGACAAAAGAATCTTAGAACTCTGTGATGCAGATCAGAGGAAAAGCAAGAGGATAAGAACACAAAAGAACTTTGGATCCGACTTCATCACCAGCTACATAGTGGAGCACGATGAACTCAGTGAAGAATTCGTCTTCACATTTCTGATAGAAGACGATCCCATCTCTTACTCTGCAGCTATGAAGACAATTGATGTGATATTCTGGAAAGAAGCTATCAAAAATGAATATGAATCTACCATGACAAATCACACTTGGGATCTTGTGGATCAGCCAAAAGGGTGTAGAGCAATAAAGTGCAAATGGATCTTGAAAAGAAAACTGAAACCAGACGGATCAATAGATAGGTTCAAAGCCAGATTGGTAGCTCAATGATTCACTCAAAAACATGGTGTGGATTACTTTGACACATACTCACCTGTAACTAAGATTGCCTCCATTAGATTGTTGATTGCAGTAGCTTCCTCTCACAAGCTCGTGGTGCATCAAATGGACGTAAAGACAGCATTTCTGAATGGAGACCTACATGAAGAAATATATATGGTTCAACCTGAAGGATTCTTGGCAGAAGGACATGAAACTAAGGTATGTAAACTGAGAAAATCACTTTACGGGCTTAAACAAGCTCCTAAGCAGTGGTTTGAGAAATTTAGCATCACCTTGGTAGAAAATGGATTCACATTGAATTCTGGAGATACATGTCTATTTAGCAAAGTTACAGAACATGGATATGTCATCATATGTCTATATGTAGACGATATGCTGATTCTAGGCACCTCTCTGTCACTTGTTAATGAAACCAAGCTCTTCTTAAGCAGTAAGTTTTCTATGAAAGATATGAACGAGGTAAATGTGATCTTAGGAATCAAGGTACAGAAAACCGATGATGGATATTCACTAAACCAATCTCACTATATAGAAAAGATGCTGAAGAAGTTTGATATGTGGGATGAACCCTCTGCAAGAACACCATATGACTCTTCTCTCCACCTATGCAAGAACAGAGGAGACAGTGTAAAACAGGAAGAATACGCAAAGATTCTAGGGAGTGTCATGTACTTGATGAATTGCTCTAGGCCAGACATTGCTTATGCTGTAAGTAGACTAAGTAGATATATTCATAGCGCAAGCAATCTTCATTGGAAGGCAATGCTTAGATTACTGAGATATCTGAAAGGGACTATAAACTGGTCATTGAACTATGGAGAATCATCATGTGTACTGGAAGGATTATGTGACGCAAATTGGGTCACAGATAATGATGAAATAAACTCCACTAGTGGATTTATGTTTACGTTATCAGGTGGTGCTGTCTCTTGGAAGTCCACTAAGCAGACATGTATAGCTAGATCTACTATGGAAGCTGAGCTAATAACACTAGAATTGGTTGGTCAAGAAGTCGAGTGGCTGAGAAACGTACTGATTGATCTACCAATCTTTGGTGGTGTATGCTTCTCCGTGTCTTTGAGATGTGACTCTCAAGCAGCACTAGCAGTTGCTGCAAACAGACTGTATAACGGAAAGAAAAAGCATATAAGGCTGAGACATAAAGTGATAAGAGGGCTACTCGAAGCTGGAATCCTATCACTTGAGTATGTCAGATCAGCTAAGAACATCGCAGACCCATTGACAAAAGGACTGTGTGGACGATTAGTCCTAGAAACTGCCAAAGAAATGGGACTTAAGAACTTGAGTTGGAGCTCCTCTAATACCTTACATGAAGTCTCATCGACCCGAAACTGTCAGGTTCAAAAGGTTCAAAGTGAGAAGAGCTTAGACAACTATGAGGTTCAACTGCTACTAGGCTGAAGGGAATGAGACCAAAACACTCACGAACATCAGCTGTGCAGTCATGTACATTGTATGTGTAAAATTGGAAAAACGATATTCATTACTTGTGAATCAAAATTGTACTTTGGATGAGCTAATGAAACAGATAATGTATTGATTCAAGTCGAAAGACATCAATATTCATGGTAACAATTTGGTAAACCATGTGGGGGGATTGTTGGTTAAAATGGTTATCAAATTGGGTTTAAAGTTGGTTATCAAACTAGGTTCATTAAACCAAAATCTCAATTTGATTAAATCAACATTAAACCAAGATCCGGTTCAATTCAAGTAAACCAAAGCATGTAATTGTATATATATATATATATATACTCCTAAGAGATATACAGAAAGAAAAAGAATCGAGAATCGATCTTCATCTTCTTGATCCTCTATCTTCGGATTCCTCTTTCATCTTTGGTTCTTGAGCTGAATCAACTTCATCCGTTTCATTAAACCTCAAGGAGAGCTTGCACTTTCTCTTGAGGATCGGAGGAAAGCTTTGATAATCACCTCCGTGAACGATTCTGCAACGGAATAGGAGATTTGATTGTTAAAACTCAAAAGAACTTTAACTTCGACTCCGGTGTGTCGGTTTCCTTTCTCTCGTCTTCTATTCTCTGATTCAACTGCAGTACAACAGGTCCATATAGAGCCAATTCCAATGGTGACAATCTCTTTCGAAATGATGGATTCTCCACAGAATACATAAAGAAGAAACTTTCTCTTTTCTCTGGAATTGAAACCCTGAAATACCATCCTTCAAAGAACTTGCGAGCTGTTCCATCGAAATGATATCTGTAGTGTTTAAGAGAAAACAACTTGTCAACCCCAGAAAACAAAAAATAAACCTTCCGATGAACAGATCACTAATGTACTTAAGTAGTCTTCGAAGAAATAGATCAAAAAATCTTCACTTGGTTTAAATAATGAAAAAAACATACACCTTGAAGCCGGATTTTCAAGTCACAATTATCGTAACAAGAAGATGTAAATCAACCAAGTAAACTCTAATTCAGAAGGAGAAACTAAACAAGAAACAGAATTTTGAAGTTTAATTAGAGGATTCATATGGAATGCATGAATTTACCCACTGTGAGGAGTCCGGAGAGCGCGATTAGGAGGTGTCGGGACGTAAACAGGCTTAACAGAGATCTTATCGCTGTTAATAGCATTACCGGAGGAAGAAGTTTCACTACTCGGCTTAGAGATCGACGCAGAAACCCTAGAAAGGTGAAGAAAGTCAGAAGTTGAATGTAATCTTCTGTGTTTATTCATCGAGATCTTAGCAAACATATATAGTTTGATTACAAGTTGGTAAGTCCCAAAAGAATAGGAACAAGCCTAAGAATAAGGAATTACAAAGGTATATCCTACAACTAACTACCGCAAATCATTCCAACACCCCCCCCCCCCCCCCCCCCTCAAGTGGGAGCATACAGATTATGTATCCCCATCTTGGTCTTGAACTGTTCGAAACTGTCTTTGCCGAGAGGCTTTGTGAAAATATCAGCCAACTGTGTGCTTGTAGAGACATGTTGTAACCGAATTGTACTTGCTTTAACTGCATCTCTCACAAAATGTAAATCTAATTCCACATGCTTTGTGCGTTCGTGAAACACCGGATTTGTCGCGATATATATGTCTGAGCGATTGTCACAAAACAGATCCAGGGGTTCATTATTTTGTATTCCTAACGTTGCTAGCAATTGCTTCAGCCAAATGAGCTCTTGTGTTACATATGCAATTGAACGATACTCAGCTTCTGAAGAAGACTTGCTGACAGTGTTTTGTTTCTTTGTTTTCCAAGCTATAGGTGACCCGCCGAGAAGCACAATGTAACCCGAGACTGATCTTCGTGTTATTGGACAGGTGGCCCAATCGGAATCACACCAAGCAGTCACATGTAGGGCGCCGTGTGATCGCAAGAGTATGCCTTGACCTGGATCGGATTTCAGATATCTTACTAGTCTGAGCGCGGCAGCCCAATGATCTTCTCTTGGCTCGCTCATGAATTGAGACAAGATGTGTACGGAGTAGGCCAAATCTGGTCGTGTGACTAGGAGATAGATGAACCTGCCCAACAATCGTCGATACTTAGTCGGATCGGAGAGTAGCGGTGATGTTGATATGGCCAGTTTGTTGTTTTGTTCAAGCGGGAAGACAGCCGGCTTGGCAGTTAACATACAAGTTTCTGCGATGATGTCTGTTGCATATTTTCTTTGACAGAGATAGATTCCTTCTTTGTTCCTGGCTACCTCAATTCCTAAAAAATACTTCAAGTATCCCAAATCTTTCATGTGGAAACAAGTTGATAAATAATCTTTCAATTTCTGTGTTTCCTTTGAGCAACTTCCGACAATCACAAGGTCATCCACATATATTAAGATATATAATCGAAAATGATTCATTGCAAGAGTGAACAACGAATAATCTGACCTTGACTGTGTAAATCCATACTCCACTAGGGCCGAGGATAACTTCTGGAACCAGCACCGCGGGGCTTGGCGCAAGCCATATAACGATTTTTGAAGCCGACACACTTGTTTGTTGCCTTTATCAAAACCTCGAGGCAACCGCATATAGACTTCTTCTTCTAAATTTCCATGGAGAAATGCGTTGTGCACATCCATTTGATGTATCTCCCAGTTTTTCTTACATGCTACATCCAGAACAACTCTTACGGTATCCATTTTTGCAACTGGTGCATATGTCTCGCCAAAGTCCTCCCCTGCAATTTGTTTATTACCGAGAGCTACAAGTCTGGATTTAAATCGTTCGACTGATCCATCTGATTTAAATTTCACTTTGTAGACCCACTGTGACCCTATTGCCTTTTTGCCTTTAGGTAAGCTAACGATTTCCCAAGTATCATTGTCTTCTAAAGCTCGGATTTCATTATTCATTGAGCTTCTCCAACGTTTATCTCTTACTGCATCTTGGAAGGATTTTGGCTCTGTTGTCTCGGTAATAGCTGTAACAAAAGCTAGATGTTTGTCCGAGAATTTTACCTTAGCTTCATCAATTGGATAAATCAATTTATCACTTTCGGATCTATGTGTTGTAACGGAATTCGTGTTCGGCGATTTCATTTGTGAAATCACAAAGTCCTTGAGCTTTACTGAAGGTAGTTTGCGTCGTTGTCCTTTACCCAGGTGTTGTAATTGTGGACGTTGTTGCTATGCATTTTCCGGAGACAAAGCAGCTATGGAAGAAGACGAGAGTGAAATATTTGCAGTTGGGCCTGATTAATTAATTTCTGGCCCACTTGCATTTTGTTGAACAGGTCCAGAACTTGCTGGAGCATAATGGACCCTCATATCATCTTCGTTAGTTTCAGGCCCAAGTGGAGCCCACAGCACATCTTCTTCGTAGTCTGGTTTTGACGATTTCCCAGCAGAGAATGGAAATTCATTCTCTGAAAACACAACATCACATGTCACAAAGAAATCGCCTGAGTCTATATCAAACATTCTCCAGCCCTTCTTACCATAGGGATATCCAATGAACACACATCTTCTACTTCTAGAGGAAAATTTGTCATTGCCTCTTTGTTGATTGTGTGCATAAGGCAAACACCCAAATACCCGAATATTGTTATAGAGAGGAGCCTTTTTAAACATACGTTCATATGGTGACTTGTAATCTAGAACTGAGCTTGGTGTTCTATTTATCAAATAACAAGCCGTCAAAACACATTCGCCCCAAAACTGAATTGGGAGATTGGCTTGGAACATCAATGTTCGTGCGACATTGAGGATGTGTCTATGCTTACGCTCAACTCGTCCATTCTGTTGTGGCGTCCCAACACATGATGTTTCATGTGTAATACCAAGCTGTGTGAAATAGGTCGACATGGACATGAATTCGGATCCATTGTCGGATCTAATTGTCAGTATTTTTTCCTTATGTTGTCTCTCTGTCATTGTGACAAAGTTTTTGAGATGTACTGGAGCTTTTGCTTTGTCCTGCAATAAGTACAACCAAACACTCCGAGAGTAGTCATCAACGATAGTTAGAAAATATTTTGCTCCACAGTGTGATGGAGTTCGATATGGTCCCAAAACATCAACATGTATCAACTCAAAAATTCTTGAACTTTTATTATTGCTAATAGGAAAACAATCTCGAGTTTGCTTTGCGCGGAGACAAACATCACACGCCTTATTTGAAAAAACTGAAATGTTAACATTTGGAATCAAAGAAATAGCTTGCAAAGAGGGATGTCCTAAACGACTATGCCACAAATCGAAATTGAACTCTTTCTTTGTCGACACAGCCGCTGCAGTTTCTGTACTATGGTAATGAAAAGTCCCTCTGCATCGCTTACCAGCTCCAATCATCATCCTCGAACTGCGGTCCTGTATCACAAGGTACTGTTTAGTAGCTTGAAACACACAGCCATTTTCATCCATCAATTGAGTTACTGAAATCAACTCAGATTTAAGTCCTTCAACATAATAAACTGATTTCAATACCAAGCTAGATCCAATACGAATCGAACCCTCTTTAACCGAAACTCGTTCTCTACCATCAGCCATGATGACCAATACTGGTGGTATACTTTTAACATGTTTCAGCATCTCAAATCTTCCTGTGAGATGATGTGAGGCACCAGTATCCAATATCCAAGGAGTACAGTAGGAAAACGTACCTGACAACCTTTCAGTTGTAGCTGTGGTGTCCTTATTCGTGTTTAAAAGATTCTTTAAAACTCTCCATTATTCTTCACTCAGTCTTACGCCTTCTTTATCTTTGTCAGTCACAATGCGATTGGCACTTTCAACGTTCGGCTCAGTATGTGGCACATGAACCCAATTAGCATGTTGATTGTGTGACTGTCCACGACCACGCCCACCTCCGCCTCGGCCTTTGCCAGTTAATGTTCGAATTTTTGGTCTATCACCCCACCACTCGGGGTACCCAATTACCGCAAAGCACATCTCTGACGTGTGACCATTCCTATTACAGTGTGCACACAATGTCCGACTGTCTTTTTGCTCCGTTTTTGACTGTTTCATTGTTGCAAAAGCTGTAACTTCTTGATGTGAGGTCACGGCACCAATAATGTCTTCTTCATGTTTAACCATGTTGTATACTTCTTCAAGTGACTGGATTGGTACACGAGCACAAATAGAGGAACGAATGGATCTGTATTGATCATCAAGGCCGTAAAGAAATTGGTGTAACTTATCTTCTTCACGATCAGATTCTTGGAGAATCAACAAATCACAAGTGCAGTTTCCGCAGCTACAAGTGCGAACTGGTCTTTGTGTAGCTAGACTGTCCCATATGCGGTTCAGCTTCCCGATAATAGGACTCAATCGATAGTCCCCTTTGTTTGTAGCAAGCCAGCTCCGATTTCAGCTGCTGTAAACGAGATCCGCTCATCACAGAGAATCGTCGTTTCAAGTATATCCAGAGATCTTGAGCTATTTCTCTGTGAGAGATCGTTGATCTCAACGTTGGATCAATTGTCATCCGGATCCATGAGACTAGTAGAGCTTGAATAGTCTTCCAATCTTCAAGATCCGCCGAATTTTCAGGTGGTTTTTCAATTGTTCCGTCAAGGAACCCGAATTTCTTTCGCGAAATCAAGGCAGTCTTTATTCCACTTGCCCACTCATCGTAATTGGTACCTTTGAGAAGAGGCTGAGAAATTACTGCTCCGGGATTGTCCGCGGAGGACAAGTCATAAGGTGAGATCGTCCGTCTCACCTCCATTGCAACCGTAGCTGCTTCAACGTTAGCCATTTACCTTCAAAAGACAGGTGAATCGATCAATCAAATATGTTTTAAATTTCAGGCTCTGATACCATGAAGAAAGTCAGAAGTTGAATTTAATTTTCTGTGTTTATTCATCGAGATCTTAGCAAACATATATAGTTTGATTACAAGTTGGTAAATCCCAAAAGAATAGGAACAAGCCTAAGAATAAGGAATTACAAAGGTATATCCTACAACTAACTACCGCAAATCATTCCAACAAAAGGGAAGGGGGTTTTAGTTTAGCCAATGATCGAGAGGGAACGAGTAAGCGAGTGAAAGGAGAGACAGAGCGAGAGAGATCAAAGGAAGTGAAACTAGGGTTCAATGAAACAACCAAGCTCCTGGTGTCCATAATTGAAGATGGAATTGAGTAGAGAAGAAGAGATCAAAGAATGTGAAACTGAAGTTTGAAGGAACAATGGAAGAAGAAGAAGAAGAACGTGTGGCGGTAAGTAGTTACGTGGCAAACGCCAGACGTAACGTTCCTTTATTATTTCATAACAAACCTTACCTTTTTACAAAGTAACTAGCAGACCAACAAAACTTGGTTCCATAATAGAATTAGATTTGAACCTATTGTCTTATATTTACTGAAATCAAAAATAAATAAATTAAATCATTTTTACCAACCGACCTGTTTTCATTGTAATTTCGATTTTCCATGCCGACTTGCAATTTTTTACAGATCTTTATAAATCTTATTTATTTTGGATATTTTACATAGATTTATTATTAAGATATAACATTTTAAAAATTTGGAAATAAAATACCAAGAGAAAAAGATCGTCAACAGCAGGATTCGAACCTGCGCAGGCAAAGCCCAACAGATTTCGAGTCTGTCTCCCTTAACCACTCGGACATATTGACTATTTGATTACCAAGCTCATATGTCAATTTATATACATATACAAGAGAACGTCCTTCACTGTCGAGATTCAGATCTACCACATAATAGTTATATACAGTCCGATTCAAAGAACATTTTTAACATTGTTTTGAAAATCATGAAAAGAAAAAAAAAACTCTAATTACTATAAATTTTTATTGCCAATGGAAACAAATAAAAGGTCTGAAAACACAACTGAGATTAGTAAGGTCCTACAATGGAATATCCATGCAAACCCCAAATCGTTGAGTTCTTAACAAAAGATTTTCCAGTTTTCTTTTCTCTACAAGAAATATACAAATCCATTACCGGTCACGGTAAATTATAAGGAAGAAAGAAGATAACAGATCTATGTTTCTCCCAAGAGGGTAGTGTAAAATCAATGATGAAAGCTCAAATAAAAGAAGAAAGAGAGTTAGCAGAATAAAGTAAAGAGATGATAGAGGAGATTAATACTTCAGAAATGATGTGGAGTTTTTCTTCACATTGTACCAGCTCTTCCGGATGTTGGTTTTGTAGGCTTGAATTTGGAGATGTCAACGAGATCCCCAAATAGCTTGTCCTCTGGCTTGTTCTTAGGTTTCATAGGAGGCAAATAAGATGTGGTAGATGATGATGATGGTGGCATTTGATGTGAAGTCTGGTCTCTGATGGATAAACCGTACATTTGCTGGTCCAGATACGGGCTGCTTCCTTGTTGTTGTTGACTGTAGCCGTACCCATATCCTCCCATCTGGTTTCCATACATCTGCTGCTGTTGCTGTTGGGCATAGTACTGAGCCATCATCATCTGCTGCTGCTGAGGTGAATAGCCTGAACCAAGAGCCTGACTGGTTTGGTTTGGCATGTACATATTACTTTGTGGCATCTGAGGATATGGACTGTTGTTAACCGGTTGACCAGTTTGGGGCATTTGAGCATATGGACTGTTGTTGTTAACTGGTTGACCGGTTTGGGGCATATGAGGATATGGATTGTTGTTGTTAACCGGTTGAGTATGTGCGAAGGTAGCCTGTGTCAGATGCATTTGAGGGGAAAACGGACTTCCTGACTCCGCAGTGGGACTGAAGTCTTGGTGCTGAGCTTCCCATGGGGGAGGTGGAAATGCCAGACCATCTTGCGCACCTTCTTCATATTATAAAATCACCACAAATAGAATTACATATGAGGCAGATAAGAAACTCCAAAATCCAACAGAATGAAAACCTTTCTTGGTTTGAACATATGTCTCAAAAGTTTAAACTCAGATACATTACCGTAAGATGGCTGGTGTGGTTGTTGCAACTGCTGTGGTTGCTGTGCCGGCTGACTGCTCCAGGGAGAAGAGACTCCTTGCCCATATGATGGCTGTTCAAACTGTGAATAACCCATTTGAGGAGAAAACCCATTCAACTGTTGTAATCCAGCTTCACCAGCTTGACCATTTACTTGCTGGTGCAGTTGAGGATTCAAAGAAGTCGTTTGGGGAGCTGGATTCCCAGTTGGCGCAGTTGCAGGACTTGGACTATTAGTATTGTCTGAGAACATATCGATAAGGGCAAGTGCATTTTGATCTGATGCCACAGGACTTGCTGGTTGAGGAGGTCCAACAGGAACAAGGGCAAGGTCATCGCCACTGAGTAGGTCTATTTTGGGATTGGCTGGAGCATTAGCGGCTGGACCATTAGTTCCAGGTGGCGCAGGGAGGGCCAACTGATTTAGAACCCCGCTACCAGAACTTGATGTAGCTCTGTGAAAATGTTGGACATAGTACAAATCAACACCGTTTATATGGAAATCTTTATAAGGTTACTCTCATATTCATCAATAACTTATAGTTTTTCGCATCCTAGATTGTAATTATTTTATGTGTAAGCCATATGCCCACTATCCAGTATAAACAGGTAATCTGTATCCAGTAAAAAAGTAATTTCATCCTTCGGTGTATAACTGTCAAGTTTGGTCTAACGTACCCATTCACCTGATTACTGCTGTCCCCAGTATCAATAAGTGGACCATCAACATCAACAAGGGATTTTCCTGTCTCGGACTTGGGTTTCTCTATTTGGGGAAGCCCCAGGTAATCCAGAAGCGACTGCTTCATAATTGGTTAAGACACGCTGCAAGTCATCATTTAAAGCCAGACCTTGACACAACAGAGACTCATCCCTGGAAAACAAAAGTGTAAGGTAAAGAAGAGTACAACGAAACATAGAGTTGAAGAATAAAGGCAATTAACATCAACTGGATCATTCTATGTGATACTATTTGAAACGTTACTTGACAGCAATTATGATAGTTCTTAATGAAGTACGGAATTACGATAGTTCTTAATAAAGTTCTTCTCCACTCCCTCTGACATACACCAAACACCACATAAACATGAATACTCTCCCAGTTTCTCTATGCTTTCAGTATAAACACAGAGCCTAACGAGCTATAACACAAAAATTGCATAGAAGAATAAACTGAACTAATACAGAAGTTCACACTGATGGAGATTGGTGACATATAAGCATGAATAAAAAACCAATCACTGCTGGTGATTCTTGGGATAATATGTAGGCATATTAGAAGATGAGAATATAACAAGAGATTATATAGCACTTAAAGCAAAATCGCTACTATGGGGCATGCAACAGATAACCACAGGCAACGGGAGAGGACAATAAAGAGCTCTTACGAAGTCGAGTTGACTAGGTGTACCACTCTTTGTTTATACGTACGACACTGCTCAACCAGATCAACCATCACCTCCTGTTTGAGATCCTAAAGAAATTGGAAAAAAATAATGATCATCCTGAGATAATTAAGTTAAAAGCAAAAGAATTAAATGATTAAATCCCACAATTGCAATGTCCAAGCAGGATTCAGAAAATGTTCCCTTTTCATATATTTTGCACTATAGCAAGACTGGCAAACAGGTATTTATTTTTCTCTGCAATGTGTTACCTACCTCCTTGTTTCCAGGCTCTAATGCACTTAGCATTTCCGCCAGCACATCCATGATACCTTTTGCATTTTGAATCTCCGACAAACTGAAAAATAATTTGACATACAACAGCATGAAATTCTAAGAAGCAATAAATCTTGAGTGACAAAGACATACATTTACGTCCAAAAACTTGCAAACCCTAACCACTCCTAATAAGACGTACACAAATAGTGAACTACTACGCATATTTGCATTTACGTAACTATGATTACTTCCTTAACTCTAGTCAACCCTCAACTTCAGTTCACCCTATATCTAGGCCTCCAACAAGAATTGCTTTCCGCTAATACATTTCCTCTGAGAAAGAGGTAGCTAAACAAATATTAAGAAAATTTGTCAGATAACTCATGGACATAAAAATTTCCCAAAATTCATGAAAACAGAGGAGTTGCAACAGAAGATAACTACCTTAGTGTTGGAAATTCTGGCTCTACTGAAGGTTCAGGTGCATCATTACCAGGTCCAGCATTACGAAGATTTTGAGGGTAAGACGTCAAAGGCTGTGTTTGTCTCTCTCTTTTCCTCC
>JAKUCM010004328.1:0-14302 GCA_023374145.1 Lepidium sativum | reverse complement strand
TTGTCACGGCGGAGAGAATCAAAGTTAAGTCGGAGAGAATCATATTGAGATTTAAGAACACCATAATCTTTCTCAAGTTGTTTTGTCTTCCACCGTGCACGACGGTTCTGAAACCAAACTGCTACTTGACGAGGTTGCAAACCAAGCTCTTGTGCTAATTTCACTTTTCTTTCAGGTTCAAGTTTATTTTCTAACTCAAAATTCTTCTCCAAAGCTTTTACTTGATTAACACTTAATCTTCTTTTCTTCTCTGATAATCCTAAATGTCCTCTTTCTTCAATTATGGCTTCTTCTTCTTCCTCGTAACCTTCAAGCATCTTTTGAAATTCTCTTCCACTGTATCTTCTTGGACTTCTTTCATCTGTTTCATAATTTAGATACTTAATTGTCAAGAAAACCATAAAGAATTGAAAATATAGGAAAATTTCTAGAGAACTTTTTTTGGGTATAAAATGTTAAATTATTATACCATTTAATGTTTTTGACATATGTTCAAGACCAAAAATATACTAAAAACAAGTCGAACAAAAATATTACAATAAAATCTCTTTAAATTAATAATACTCCGTTCATAACTATATTCTATAAAATTAATTAAAAAAATAGTTATTAATATATCGATATTATAGTTTTTTTTGAAAGTTAAAATATTAACGTTATTAATTTATAGAGATTTTATTTGTAAAAAATCTTTTTTTGATCGAAAATGTTAGATTATTATATCATTTTCTGTTTTTGACAGACATTAAAAGACTACAAAAACTAATAAACGAGAAACAAAGATGAAACATGAAACAACAGAATCTCTAAAGAAAGATCAACAATGAGGATCACAAAGACAAGATCAAAAGAATGACATGTTAAGAAGTTTAAAGAACCTGTTGAAGTTGTGGGACATAAAGAGATGAGACCACAAACTGTTGAATCTGAACTGCTTAATCTCTTCATCATCAAACCAAACAATTTTTAAAATTTTAACAAAATTTCTCAATTTAATGTAGTTCTTGAAGATTATTCTAGTGAGAGAGAGAGAGTAGAGTGTTTTTCATATGAACAAGCTTTGGTTTTACATTTTCTGTCACTTTAAATAAACTCAGCTTGAGTTAGAATTTAACTATGGTTAATAAGATATTGTTGGGTGTTTTTTTGGTAAATGAGAAATTTTATTATAATATTAGAAAATTCAATAGTATTAAATAGATTGAAATTTGAGGGGTCCACCGGCTATACCCAGTTACCTCCAGGTTTCTTCCGGTATCACTGGAACTGAATTAAGAAAAAAAAAGACAAAACTCAAAGCAGATAAGATTGAATGGTAAGAACTTATTCATAATCTATTATCATCCATAAATTTTTTATTAGTTACAATACATAGTAAACATAGAATTGAATTTTATATGTGGAAACAATTACTTGGGATATTGATCACTAAACTAAAAAAACAGTATAAATTTAGCTATCGGATTGAGCCACTAACTTTATGTTAAAATCTTTTTTGTTGTTAACGATATGATTATATATATTAAATAAAAAGCAGCTACAAAAAACTTCGAAACGTTCAATCACCAACTGTTTTTTTAGCAAACCTAACCAGAGTAGCAGTTATATAATTGAAAGATCGAAAAATACCGAAAGGAGAAAAGATAAGAAAAGAAAACTTTATGTAGAAATCTTTGAAATTCAATTATAATTATTTTTAGATTTTCTTAATAAGACGTTTATGCAAATTACCTCAAAGTAAATGCAACTCGCATAGTTATCAAACCCATGGGATTTACATTTTTTAGACAAATCTCTTTTAAAGATATTAATCATATGATATGATATGTACAAGTATATTAGGTTTACTTGTTTATAAATAAAAATAATAATTTGAATAAAAATATAATCTCAAAAAGCCAAGAATGCTGTAGAAATATTAGAAAACAATTCACATGTATTTATTTTTAATCTTTTTTTATAAGCATCATCTCCTATAAAAGTATTAATTATTATACTATATGGCCTTTAACAAAAATTTCTTGATTTTTTACTTTTTTATTTTTATTTTTATTTTTGTCTCTAATCACTTTAGAAAATTATGATTAAGTCATAGAGTGATGACTTTTGTGGCAACTCAAATTGAGACAAGAGCTGTTGGCCCTAGTTGACAGCAACAAGAGTGAGTTTTTATATTTAAATTTAGAATATTGCATTTTTAATATTCATTTTTTGTTGTTAATTTTGTTTATATTTTTTGATTCACCAAGAACATATATTTTATTTTCTTAGATATATTTGAAAAGTTTTTAGGTTTAGTTCTTTGATTTCTTACCTTACAAGTTTCTATATCCGGTATAAACTATAGACAAAATAATTTTTTTTGTTAATAAATAATTATTGAATCAACAATAATCTGATCCATAATTTAATATTTTAACTAAAATTAAATGAAATTTAAATTTATCATATAGTGTCTAGGTAAATCAAAAATAAATGAACATAACCACCTGTTTTTAGCATTTAATTAGTTCATTTTCTTACATATAAAATGATTTTTATATCCTTTTAGGTATAACATCATCTTAATAATTATATAACACAAAATTTTTAATCAGTTAAACTGACCACAATAACTTAACTTTTTTTGAAAAATAAAAAATGTGTCAGCAATTATGATCATAAATAGAGTTTTCATGTATCATTTAAGATTAATTAGCTATGACTACATCCATATTAATTAATAAATTTAGTTAGATGTAAACCAAACTAAATCAAATTCGATTTTTATAAATCAGAAAAAGTCTTCATTGTGAGGCTGGACCCGGTATGATATTAAGAGCAACATTATTGGAGAGTTCTTATTAGAGTTTTTTAAATATTATTAAATGATTATATATGAGAAAAGATGAATTAAAAATATATTTTAATAATAAAATAATAAAATAAGCTAAGAATATGTACCAGAGAAATTTTAGTGTTGTTGAGAAGATCATATTTTAAAAATGTTACAAAGTATTATCATCCACCAAATTGAATAACATTTTTTTTGCTCTACACTAAATTTTCATAATTTAAATTTCAAGGGAAAATAATCTAAGTAGTAACACTAGAACTCTTTAGTCTAATTATAATTTTGCAGACATATTTTTTCATAGATATAAATATCTTAGTGGGAAGAACAAACTATCTTCAATCTATTCATACTAAATTTCGGCTTTACAATTTATATTACTTCATTTAGAAATTTAGAAGATTATATTATATATCGGATTGTCGAGGACGTCATTTTACAAATCTTCAAAACACAAGAGATCAAACCCCCTACCTGCAATAGTAGGAACGAGATTTAAAAATCAGTAGGCTATTTGATAAAAAAAGATTATATATCGTATTTTATCGATCTAATTATTGATAACAAAATACAATAATAAGAAATACATTTGATCAAACAGATAAAATTTTTCATAGGTGTGTAATTCTAGTTAATTTTTTTTATTTTGTTCTGATATAAATTCTTTTGTTAACAAATTGATTGAAAAAATCTCACCTGATTCGCCGAGGACATGTGATCTAGTGGTGTAGTCACTTTACAAATCTTCAAGGCATCAGGGATCGAACCCCCATGCAGTAGTAGGAGGGAGATTGAAAAACCCAGTACGCTAGTTTGACAAAAAAAAAAATCTCACCTGAATCATAGTGTAATCCTAATTTTTTTAAATTTATTATATGTAGTAGAAAAAAAATCGAAAATTTCTGATACTATAATTATTAGCTAAATCATCTTTAATCACTAAAATAAAAAAAATTCGGCTTTCCAATATAATATCTAGTTTGATTATTCCCATAAAAACCATTGTGAGAAATATAAATTGTCATTATCTAATAAAAAAAACGTTTGTGCAAATGAAAACATAAATAAGACTAGGAAAGTCAAGGCAAGTTATGTTCACCGACAAATAAAAATGACACTTATTACGACATCGTATTTAATTAAAACCAATACGACACCGTTTCATACATTCTTATCCAAAAAATGTAAAAACAAAAATATCTACAAAACTGCCACGTCATCGGATAAAAAAAGATATCACCGGTAAACAAAAACACAGTGATTTCTATAACGGAGCTTCGAAGCTCGTCGTCGACTTTGTACTGATCTATAGGAAGAAGAAAATGGCATCTCTTACTCTTCGTTGCGATTCAACGCATCTTCTCCCTTCTCGGTAAATCAAATTGCAATTCGTTTTATATCAGAACAGTTTATCATTTGGAATCGATTTTGAATTTTGGGAGAATTCACGATACTTGAATCGTTAGTTCTTAGAATCTAAGGTTTAGGGAATTGATTTGATTAGTTTTGAGTGTATGATGTATTTCTGGAGTCGAATTTTATTTAGGGTTTATGACTTGATGAAAATTGTGTCTCCAGTGATGTTGTTAAGAGAGCAAAACCATTTGGAACGAGCTTGGTGTGTCCAAGGATCATGTCAAAGAGGTTAAATGTTAGAATGAATGTGATATCTGAGGAAGGAGATGTATTCTCTTCCTCTAAGAGTAATGGATTATCATCAATGGGGATTGAAATGCAGCCGGATTTGGTTTCATTTGGAACTTTAGCAGCTGAAATGATTCCCACAACATTGGATTCTTCTCAAGTTGGGGATGAAGAGTTTGATTTAGATCGACCTACTGATGGATTTGAGTCTATTGCGCAAGCTATCGAGGATATTCGACAGGGCAAGGTTTGTGCAAGTGTTTTTGCTTGGTTCGAAGAAGGAGAGGAGCTTAAGTTTAAAGCTTTGTGTTTTCTTGTTGTTGTTTTGTAGTGGGTAATTGTTGTAGATGATGAGGACAGAGAGAACGAAGGAGATTTGATAATGGCAGCATCATTGGTGACACCTGAAGCTATGGCTTTTGTGGTGAAACATGGTACTGGAATTGTGTGTGTAAGCATGAAAGGCGAAGACTTAGAGAGGTTAGAGCTTCCTCTAATGGTGACTCGAAAGGAAAACGAGGAAAAACTCCGCACTGCCTTCACTGTTTCAGTGGTAAAGTAAAAGAAGATTTGTACTTTAGTGTTGAAAAATCACCGGACTCTTAGTGTTGTGTGATGAAAGAATGTTGATATCTTTTTCAGGATGCGAAAACTGGAACATCCACAGGTGTCTCAGCTCGTGATAGGGCACAAACAATATTAGCTCTTGCATCAAAAGATTCGAAACCTCAAGATTTTAATCGTCCTGGTCATATATTTCCTTTAAGATACAGAGAAGGTGGTGTTCTTAAAAGAGCAGGGCATACAGAAGCCTCTGTTGACTTGACTGTGTTGGCAGGTTTAGAACCAGCATCGGTTCTATGTGAGATTGTCGATGATGATGGTTCGATGGCAAGATTACCAAGACTCCGCGAATTCACTAAAGATAACAACTTGAAAATAATTTCAATAGCTGACTTAATCAGGTACTACACTTGAGGAATTAAGTTTCACCTAACTCAACTCTCATTTACTGAAAATTTTCTGGCAGATACCGAAGGAAAAGAGAGAGACTGGTAGAGTTTACCGCGGTTGCACCTATACCGACAATGTGGGGACCATTCAAAGCATATTGCTTCAAGTCATTGCTTGATGGAGTTGAACACATTGCAATGGTCAAAGGAGAAATCGGAGATGGTAAGGATATTCTAGTGAGAGTCCATGCTGAGTGTATTACAGATGATATATTTGGAAATAGCTCTGGTGGAAAACAATTAGCAACTGCAATGAGCCTTATTGAAGAAAATGGGAGAGGTGTTTTTGTTTACTTACGTCGTCCTGAAAGTAAGGGCATTGATCTAAGCAACAAGCCACGTACGTACAACAACAATTCAGATCAAACTGAGGCTGTTGCTTCACGAGAATACGGCATTGGAGCACAGGTAATAGTAAAGATCGAATATTTTGTTTACACAATTTTCAATAAGCAAAGCATGTGGTTTAAGCTGGAGGCAAACACTTTGGATGGACTCAAACTTAATTCAAAGTTTCGGGGTGGATATAACCTGGCAACCTCGTTAGTTTTTAAGTGTTTCTCTTTGAATTGCTATGGACTTGTGTTGCAGATTTTGAGAGATGTTGGAGTTCGAGAGATGAAGGTGATGACTGATAATCCAGCACATTACGTTGGTCTAAAAGGCTATGGTTTATCTATTACTGCTAAAGTTCCACTCAGTTAGTCCTCCTCTTCCTGGTAAAGTTTCTGCTTCATTAAGTGTTTTTGAGTTCGGGAAATAATATGATCCGTATCTGATTATGTTCTGTCTCTTTGAGTGAGTTAGTTTGTTGTTGTAGTTTTGGCATGTAAACCATGTGATCCGATTTTGTATTTGTTTAAGAGTGATCTAGTGTTTATTACTTGCAAACTTACATATATAGTGTTATTTGTTTTGCCTGTGAGTAAAACATTCGTTCAATATTGATACTGGATACACAGTTTTGTTTCTCCATGTTCACAATCAATACAAGTCACTCAGACACATTACAGTCTATTAGAGCATCATATAGCACAGGTGTTTGCGGTTCGCCCGGATTGCATGAAAGAAACCCGAAGGTTTCTCCTTTCTGAAGTGAATGCTCTAAGTCTTAGCCAGAACTTTGGTTCCTTTATTGCCTCAATAACATTCTTAGCATCTGTTCCAAATCACACTTTCATCAGACCACGAGTACATCTCAATGTCTGATCTAAAGATGCTTAAAATCTATTAGATCTCTGGGTTACCTGAAAGAAAACAATGTCACTTGTATGTTGATGTATATTGACGTTTCTTGAATGGTATTTCCAAAATTTCTGCAAAGAAAATGATAAAAATCTAAAGATAAATTGTGAAGAATGTCAGTTATAATTCAATTCATGCTTAATGCTTACGTAGACTTCCTGTTTCTCTCTGTCTCTTCCCAACGATCTGAACAGACTCTTCACTGTGTTCATTCTCACTAAGCAAATTTTCTTCACAAACATGAGGACGATTGTATGGACTACTAAGTCCATTCATTGGTGATGCACATTCCTCTAACAGTTGTATTCCCCATCTTTTTATTAGTTTATGTTCTATTCCCCAAGAAGTTAAGTGAATCTCCATATCCACGTGATCGTAGTTCAGTTGAGCTAGAGGGGTATTGCATTCGCCAGGAGAAATAAGAGAATCCAATACAAACACCACACTATCCCTCCTAAATTCAATGAACACTTCGTTCTTACTAACCCAAAGAAAACTGTTTCCAAATCTGTCTTTAAACCGACAATACACATCGACACTGAAGTAACTGGGTGGAGAGTTTAAAACAACCACAATGCAAGCCCTAAATTTGAATGATTGTTGAGAAAGAGAAGTGGGATTTAGAGGGATATTGGTCAAAGAGGATCTAGTAGTCTGGTGAATGAAATGCAAAGGCATTTCTACACCTGATAATACCTCATCAATTGCAATTAGATGATCATTCCAGCTAGCTTCACTCAATGTGTTGCACCATCGAAAATCAACCTTTTTTAGATATTTCAGTTTATAAATGTTTAAGGATACACATACTAATTTACTGCATCCATGCATGTTTATGCTTTTGAGCTTAGTGAAGTTCTCTATCCACCAAGGGATTTCTTCTATCCCTGTGTCAGTTAAATTGAGTTCTTCAATGTTAGTCGAAATATTTGGAAAAATCCTTAACCGTGAGCATCTATTGACAGTAAGAACACGGAGAGAACAAAAGTTGATGTCGGTGGGAAGAGTCTCCAGGTTTATGCAGTCGTGTATATCAAATTCCTCAAGTTGAAAGAATTTCTTAATAGAAGAAGGAAACTCCACCAAATTTGGCATATCCGAAAGATACAAACTCTTTAGAGAGTAAGGCTGAAAAAAGAAAAAGTTAATAGAATGAAATTAAGGTTGGTATTTCACTAACTAATTGTAATTAGTTAGATAATACGTTGATAATTATAATGATACTTCCCCAATATTTTGTTTCACAATATTTCATTTCTTTTTAAATTCTCAAAGACTAGTTCTTTTATTTAAGACACTAATTTCTAAAAAAAGGCAAGTTTAAAGACATACCTGCTCTCTTGCCCATAATGTCTCTCTCGTTATTTTGTCCATTCCAAAATTCCCTCCTCTCAGACAGAGGTATGAGATGTTGGTTGAGATATCAGGTAAACTTTTCAACTGTCGGCACCAACCGAGGGTAAGCCAATTAAGAGATTGGAGATTGATTCCGTTGGGAAGAATCTCCAAACTAAAGCATCCCGTCATGTCTAAGTCCTCCAGCTTATTGAGATATTTAATTGAAGAAGGAAGTTCCACTAAAGTACGACAATAATAAAGACAAAGTTTCTCGAGATTGGTGGCCTTTGAAAGATCTGGGATTTCTTTCAAATATATAGATCTACTCAAATCTATTTCCTTGAGCCCTCTAAGTGTCTGAAATAAAAATAAGGTACATCAGTTAAAATTAAGGATTTTCATTTAACAATTAATTTTTAAATACAATTAATTTTTTTGATAATACTTACTTGAACTCCTTCCCAAAGCCTCTCTAGTTTGCTATTCTGCATATCAAGCTTAACAAGGTTTTCAAGACATAAACTCGAAGGCATACATCTTCCTGGGTAATTGTCAAACCTTAACAATCTAAGTTTTTCTGGAAACTGCCACTCCTTATGCCAGTTTGTTGTCAACCTCTTTCGGCTCCAACCTTTAGTGTAAAATTTTAGAAAAAGCAGATTACGAAACTTTTTGAAGCCGCTCTTATGTATATGTAATTGAGTAATCTCATCCATGTCCAACGCAATACCTAAAACCTTGTTGGTACCCTGAGATTATAAAATCATTAGAATTTTCTAGAAGACCTGATTTAAATCTTACAGAATAATATACATAAAGAGCATGAAAAAATCTTACAGTGTTATTTTCAAGTAAAGCATGTATATCGTCTGCATCCACTAGGAATTCTCGTTCTTCAGGCTCACTAGATTGTGCATGAACGATTTCTTTACCCATTTTTTGTAGCAAATAGTGCATCTCAATAATACCATCTCGTATATGTATGAGAGCCTTATCAATAAGGTTTCTCAAACCTATATAAACATTTAAGTTGCTGTCTTCTAGTAGCTGTTCGATGTCTTCGACTCTTTCACCATTGAAAAGGCATGCAATGTGACGAAATATAGCTTTATGGGCGCTATTTAATCCATCGTAGCTGACTTTTAGTGTCTTCATAATATCACCATTCAAATACTTTAGAAGATCTGACAGCATTTTGATCAAGTCTTCTTTCTCCATACCACATACATATTTTCCCAAAACACAAAGACCCAAAGGAAGATTACCGGCGCTCATTGCAACTTTTGAAGAAAACTCCATCAAACCATCAGGTGGAAGGTATTTTCCAAAAGCAGATATACAAAACATTTTAAGAGCTCGCTCATCAGATGGGAGACATACCTCATAAATATGATTAATTCCATGGCTCCTTAAAAAACGTTTATCTTTTGTAATCACAATGATTCTGCTCCCACATCCAAACCAGTGAATTTGACCGACCAAAGCATCCAACACCATTTGATGATCCAAATCATCAATAAAGATAAGAACTTTTTGATATCTCAACATTTCTTCTATTGCATCAAAAGAATCTATCTTTATGTCTTTCTTGTCAAAAAGTTTAGACAAAAAACTTTCTACCAAATACAACTTCACGTTCGAGTCATCCGAATTCGCATCTTTAAACATGTTCATAACGTTAGAGACAAATCCTTTGTCTATGTAGATCTTACATTGGAAGCGATGAGAGAGTTGACCGTACAAAGCTCTTGCAATAGAAGTTTTGCCAATTCCTGAAGTGCCCCATATCCCGACCATCCTCACTTCTTCAGATTCGAAGTGCAATAATCTATTCATCTTTGCAATGTGATCTTCCATTCCGACAAAGTTCTCAAACTCCTTTCGTGGAACTAAGTCCAGTTTTTTACCCAAGACATCGTCGACGATTTCTTCAACCATTTTTGCCTCGTTAGACCTAACAAGACGAATAAATCATTTCACACATACGAACAATGAGTACTAATTATTAGAATATGGGGTTCCAACTCAAAACCAATTGGCTATGAATAGATTGGTCCATGTCCTATATATACTAGAAATGATCCCTTCTAACTACCGTTGTGAGATATTATTTCGTAATACTAATCGTCTATAAGAACATATATGTGTATATATATATATATAAAGTTGTACCAGTTTTGAGGATGATTGCCGCAGAGATTTGCTAATTCGGCCAAGGACTTCCGCCAAATTTGAATTTCATTGTTTGATTTGTTCTGACAAGTCTTTGCGAAAACTTCTCCAAATTTTCCAGTTTGTTTCCTAACATGAGTTGGATCTAAGCCGTAAAAGATCGGTATAACCACTTGATTCAATTCTTCTTTGCATTTCACGATCTCCACCAACTCGTCCAAACACCAACTGGATGATCCATAGTTTTCTGAAAATATCACCACAGCAATTTTTGAAGTCCTTATCGCTTGTTTAAGCACAGGATCAATCGAATCGCCTTTTTTGATCTTGTTGTCTATAAAAGTTTTGATATATTTTCGATCAAGCTCTTTTATCAAGTGGCTCAGAAAATTTTTGCGGACGTCTTCTCCTCTAAAGCTCACAAAAACATCATATACCCAATTACGGGAAGAGGAGGAGGAAGAAGAAGCCATTATTAGGCTAAGCAGAAAACAAAAAAAGTAAAAATTTATAAGAAAAAAGATCTTGTAATTGAGAGGAAGAACTTGTAAAAACTTTATATTAGTGTTTTGGTTCTGTGTTAAGTCATGGACCAATTTTAACCAATCAGTTTACTTTTGAACACCTTTACAAATTGTTTCTTGTTTTATCATTTCTTATGTATTATGTATATTACTTTCTTTTTTTTGACTAGCATGTTATGTATATTAACTTAATCTTTTTTTAATACTCATTTTTAGTAAAATACACAACCATTTAACATAATATTCAATATGATAAAAAATTAATAAAATCATGGTGAATACGTATTCCATATAAAAAAAATTACCAAAAAAAATTCATAATAATTAATTGTGACCTTTATAAAACAAATATGACTTTAACATGATTTCTTATCTCCCGAGCATTAATGACTACAATATATATATATATATATATATATATATATATATATATTTTGTTGACTAGACTTTTAAAACAAAAGTCTGATAAATTATAAAAGATAATAGTAGACTTTTATAAATTATAAAAATATTTATTAGTATTACTATTATTCATGGGTAACTAGCAATTTTAAGATTACAGGAGTATACTTTTTAATTGAATTTGGGCCGACAATTCTTTTAGAAAATTTTACAAGTTTCTGTTAGGTGATTTATTTCTTTTTTTATATAAAAACTGATGAACTTGTCTTTGAATTATGTGAATTTCATGGAAATTACAAGGAAAGTGTCTGAGTGTAAAGAAAAGGAGACGACCAAAAGAAAAAGTGAAGTCATGTTATATTGTCGGTGTTGTGAACACAAGTAGCAATAATAGTTGGTGTAATGATAATTGCATGGAAGAGATTATATCTATTGACTATTTCTCACAATTTTATTGACAAATCAATTTATTTTTGAACGCGTTTACATCTTTATTAACTAATCCTGTTTTTTTTTGGGGTCAGAAAAGTAATGGTTGTGTGTTAAATTATGAATAAAACACACAAACATATGAAATGGTATATGTTTAATAGGATCCCTTTCGCAGATATACAGATGAAGTCGTTTGTGTGTTTTAAATTTTTATTACCCATTTAATGACACTAAGTAATGCCACATTCAAGTAACATGTGTCAAGTTCGAAAGCAATTTAACTCTTGACGAAGCACACTAATGTTCAAAGTAGATTTCAGGTCATAAATTATTGTAGTTTGCCTTGATTTGGGTCTAAATTGGCTATTTTTCATAGGATCCTACATAATAGAATTAGTAAAAATGAAAAAAATAATTAAATGTAGCTTTGTAATTGCTGACAAAAATATGTCACTTTATAATTGTTGTCGTAGAAGGAGAGGATATTAGGCGAAAACTGACTTGTGAGCGCATTACGTTGGTCTTAAAGGCTATGGTTTATCTATTACTGCTAAAGTTCTACGTAGTTAATCTTATGAGCATTTAGGTTATCTCCAAAGAAGCCAAAGAAAAATCTGAAATCTCACCAATCCTTGGTTCTACGTTTCTCACATGCCAATATGCATTCTGCAAACCATGAGATCCGATTAATCTTGTAGCGAGAAGAAGCCATGTGAAAACTTCTGTTTTCCTCACGATTGTAATATTTAGTTTCGAGAATGGTTCGACCATGGAAAGAATGGTTCAACACTTTCCTAAAGTTCGTTCTACCACTCAACCACAACCGTTTGGGCACTCATCAACAATGTATTATTACTCACATATGTAGCCTTTCTAAACATGCTGCACTAAAACGTAATAGACCTCATATGAATCTCCAGAACTTCACTCTCTAGATTTCATCCTCCAATTTTCATAGCCGTAATTTAACAAACAACAAAATTGAGAATATATATTTATACAATTCCTTCTCCTCCTTCAGTTTTGTTCAGCTTCTTCTCTTTCGAGTGTCTTCTTCTTCCTAAAATACATGACAACATATTAGAATGAAAAGGAAAATCAATTACAGAGAGCTAAACATAAGGAGTAGGGACTAAAAATACCAGAGTTAACCAACGGTTCAACACTTCAATTCATACATTAAGAATTAAACCGAAACTGAAATTCGTTTAAGAGAAATAAAACTAAACCAAGATAAAGTGAATAAATAGAAAGACTTCTTCTTCTTCGTAGAGGATATAATCGAAGTTGCAGACTCACTTTCTTGAACAGAAGAACTCTCTTGATCGCTCTCGGTTTTCTTTAAGAAGAATCTTAGACTACGAATGGAGTAAAACTCTTGATTGATCTTGATTCTCTCAGTTGATGAGTGGTGGGAAAAAGTTCTTTTAAGTTCAGAAGAACACATCTTCGACTCCATTAAAAGACCTCAAAGACTCTGCTTTAGTTACTTCGTTTTAATCTAAGAAACGTAGGATCATCTGAACCTGTGTCATCGAAGGTAATCGAATCAAGAAGATTTTTCCAACAATCTTAAAAGAACTTTCTTTTCTTATCGAAAACACATGCGATGGTGAGATTTGGTGCTGTTCTGGATCTGTCGAAGCTTCAGCCGCTCACAGGGATGAATTATCGAAGATGTTCAGAAGAACTCATGTTCTTCTTCTTCCAAGAAATATTCATTGATTATGTTCTGATTGAAGAAGAAATCAAGGTGTCAGCCGAAATCGGAACTGAAAATTCTGCCAAATCAAAAGCTGTAAAAGGGGAAAGAGAAGTGAACTTCTCGGAGAACAATCGAAGCTGCAGAGGTCATATTCTCCGTCATCTTCCAGAGAGGCTGTTTGACATATATGTCAATTTCGAATCAGCAAAGGAAATCTGGGAAAATTTGAAGAAGAAATACGGTGCAGAAGATGAGGGTAAGAAACAATACGTGACCTCACGATGGACATCGTTCTTTATGAAAAATGATCTTCCTTTCCTCGATCAACTGCACGATTATGAAGCAATAATCTCAAAGATTCAAGCTGAAGGAATGATGATCGATGACAATCTTGCGGCTATGGTTCTCATCGACAAATTGCCAAAATCCTGGAACGAGTATAGATCAAAACTGAAACATGAGAAGAAAAAGATGAGTCTTGATGAACTTATATCTGACATCATGATTGAAGATGCCAATCGACTGTTTCAAGGTAAATCATTCGAAACCAACTATCCGAATGGTAATGCTAATTTGGTTGAAGGACACTCGGGTAAAGGGAATTACAAGAAGAGAAACAGCAATAAGAAACAGAAGAGAAATGGTCCAACTCAATCAACGGAGTTTAAGAGAAAGATAAAGTGCTGGAACTGCAATCAAGAAGGCCATAAGAAGCAAGATTGCAAGCTTCCGATCAAGACAAGAAATGATAAACTGGAAGCTAAAGCTCTTGTTGCTGAAACGATCATTGCCACGGTGACAGAGGTAAATGCCACGACAGACAAGACAGAGTGGATCATTGATTCTGGTGCAACAAGACATATGTGCAATCAAAGAGTGTTCTTCAAAAACTTGGGATGAATCTGGCTGCGAGAACGTCTTCTTGGGAGATGCAAGTGCGGTATAGGTAACTGGCATAGGTGAAGTCGATATAAACCTATCTTCGGGAAATATC
>JAKUCM010004327.1:0-44262 GCA_023374145.1 Lepidium sativum | reverse complement strand
TAGTAGAGGACGAGCCAATGGAGTAGAACTCCACTATACGAAGGTAAATGAATGATATAGTTTTTGGTTTGACCACTTGGTCATAAAAAAAATATAGTGAAATGCAAATTTTGGTACGACTAAAACAAGCTCACGTCAAAAGTTGACTTTTAACATCGGAATATAAATAAAGTCGGACGTAACACATGTTCCATTGGGCATACGTATGAAACACTGATTATTGGTTACCATATAGTTATCTTTATTTCATTTTGATAAATATAAGATGTAATAGTATTTACAAAGGAAATATACATTTAGAAATTCTGTGTTAATCCGAAGCTATCTTTTTTATAGACACATAATAAGATATAATCCGAGGCTATCTTCATGTTGGTGATATACTTATTTCAGCTGTATTCATTGAAGAAATGAGAAGCTGTGGGCATTCTGATATGCTCTCTTGAAATGTCACATATGTTTTGTTTTTTAGTATAAGGTATTAGTATATGTGAGCTATATTATCAGCTGAACCTTGTGTTTGCCTTCATGTCTTCATTCTTATGCTGATTATCAGCTGAACCTTGTGTTTGCCTTCATGTCTTCATTCTTATGCTGATTCACGTTCCACTTAGCTCTGAGTTTTATGTAGTCATGTGCAGGTAGAAATGACAAAGATTCTATAATGAACATAGCTGATGGGATAAATAATTAATTAAATAAATAAACATGAAATTTATGACGACCTTACTTGAACATGATCTGTTCTATAGGCCTCGGTGTTGCCAAAAAAAAAAATAAAAATAAAAATATTACAATGAACTTTTTCCATTTAGTACACTCGACTAAACAAAATTGGTTCTAAGCCCAAGGGCTAATGGAACACTCCCAAGGAAGAGTAGGGAACCTCTCACGGTCCTGACAATAATCGTATATGACGAGATTACGCTGCACCCAAGCATAATCCATCTTCTGCGTTTTGGACAAATGCCACGCGTCCTTCTGGTCCCACCAATTTTCCGTTGTGGTGGAGACGCAAGCAGGGAATGGATCCTTCCAACGACAGCCTTCGACGGCGAAGTCCTTGTAAGAAGAAACGAATGGAGCTTTTTTCCAGTCGGTTTTCTCGAGACCGCCACGTGTCGCCCAGTCATCAGCGTTCCAAATGCTGGAGAACAAGTACATTGGCTTCTGGTTTGGGAAGAAATCGTTGTCTGGTACTTTGTCGCTGTTCTTGTACACTCGAATCGGCACCCTATCAACGAAGAACCTGGTTTGCATTTGATTGAACCGGGTTACGCTTTGTACCAATCAATCAAATAAGCTCTAATTGAACCGGTTTACGGTTAGCCAAGATGAAGAGAGGACTTACACTAGCTGGTGGTTGTTCCAAAGAATTGAGTAGGTGTGGTAATCCTTGGTCGGGTCGAACCAAAGCGAATGTCGCATCTCCCGATTCCCGGTTCCGTTCTTATACACATTGGTCTGAATAATGTAAGGTTCTCCGGTTCGGTTCCCTAGAAACTCGAAATCTATCTCATCTCTCTCCGGTCCTGCCCCATTCTCCGAACACATCTGCTCATCATACATATTTGTAAAATATTATTAGATAACATTAAATTGATTTTATATGAAATTGAAAACTAAGTAAAAACCACGACTCACGTAGTAAGCCGTGACGACGCCGGCAGAGTCGCCTCCGACGAGTTTTAGCTTCATACTGAACCATCCAAATCTGTACATGTGCTTTGTCTGAAATCCACATCCTGTTTTATTTTTATCCATCCAAATTTTTATAACTTTAAATATAATCATATATAAAGAAATGAATGAATGAATCGAGAGATAAGGTTCAGTCATGTTATTTTAATATAATGATATAGAATCAAATCGGAATAGAGTTTTGGTGTAATGTAAGAAGACAAGAGACGGCAAGATTGATCCTAAACCGGGAGGAAATTGATGTTTGAACGTACCGGTATCGTTATCTAAGGCGAGATTCCAGATCTGTCCTTCCTCGGAAGTCGTGAAGTGGTTTTCAGACCACATGATGTTGAAGTTCTCCTCGAAAGACTGTTCCGGTGTTACTGCGATTGAAGAAGACGCCATTAAAGCCACCATGAACATGAGCAGACACGCCATGGAAGAACAGCTCGTGATTATTCTTCTGATTTTCGTCTCCATTGTTTGTCTATCTGTTTCGAATATTTCGAAAAGAGAGAAGGAGAAGAGCTATTTTTAACTCGTTCCGTGAGTGAGAAGAGTATGGAGCTTTCTTTCTTGCTTTATAACTAAAGACCCTTCATTATATTAGTTCTATTTCTCTATAAAACAGAAAAAAAATACTATTTTCACCACTAATAATTCTCTTAAATATTGACGTTATCATTTGGTTTAAGCTTTTGATACGGTTTATTTTATAAGATTTTCATAATGATGCATAGTCACAAAGTTCATAAAAAAGGACAATAAAAGGTAAATGAAATAGTTATTCATATAGTAAACTCAATGATTTATACTAAATGCAAGCTCTTTGGTTATACAATTCACCCGGTTTAAGTTGTTAATCACCGACCGGTTTATTCATTAAGTTAGGAATTATAGATAGAAGCAGAAGAACATGGAAAATTAGATCGCCAGGCTGCCACCAAGTGGAAGTGGGATCCATAGAAATGCAAAAATCAAAACATGATTTAATTTTGGACTTTAATTCTTTGTTTCATATAATAAACATTTATGAGAATATGTTGGGTGAAAAAAGTCACACAAAGTATAGGCAAATAAGATAATTCTTCGGACCATAATATTTTGTTGAACAAAAGAGTTTTGCCTCTCATCTTCTGGCAGCCCAAGACAAGGCACGTGAAACAAGCACGTTCTGTAAATAAAACAAGGCAAATAATTTACTAAATTATTAGGTTGACAAATATTAGTAAATTCGACTCTCTTCCATTATCCGATAATTATAAATAATATATGCAACTCGACCTTGTTACTCTAGATTACAAGTTTATAGACAATAATAGACTATTGAGATTATGATACATTAATAGTTTAATACTAATCATTTGATTTACGAGAGATGTAAATTTAACAAATATGGATGGTCTAGTTATGAGTGTATAACTATGACTAACTTGGGTATTTCATTTCAGTAATTATTTAGCTAAGAAACTCTTTCATTTTTAAAATATATAATTGGTAAAAGTGGTTTCTCATATGTTGATTGTATATAATATCTCTATTTGTCGGCATGTCGGTCCTAATCAAAGAAGTCATAACAATGACTATGCGAATATGTTTCTGTTTCAATGCAAGAATATAGCAATAGGACAGTTTGGCCGAGTGGTCTAAGGCGCCAGATTTAGGCTCTGGTCCGAAAGGGCGTGGGTTCAAATCCCACAGCTGTCAATCTTTTTTACTATTTTTCATAATTTAAATCCTCCTGGCCCATTAAGAAGCTCTATATTCTTGCACACCAATAAAAAGCCCAATTTTGAACAGTTCTCCACTTCAGTATTTTGCAGCAATTCTATTTCTCTTTATCTTCTTCCTTTTTCGAATTCGATCGAAGAAATAAGAAAGAGGTGGTTCATATGAATCTCCTGCCATCAACTCTGATGAATCATATTAGTGCTTCGCGACTTTCGGATCCATTCCTCAAAATTTGCATAATTGAATTAAAGGAATGATTAACTAGGGACTAAGTTCAATGAATGTACTTGACCTACAAGTAAACTCTTTCTTAAAGTCTGATAGATTCTATCTTTGTTCTTTTCTCCCAACTTTGTTTGCACATTAAGCATCTTTTTCCCTACCCTAGAAGTTAATTGCTTGAGATACCTCATTCTTATATTCCTCTTTGGTTTTGCCAAGAACTTGAATTACATTTGTGAAATGTCGACAAAGGCAGATACACATAAAAGAAGCGAAGAGGAAGTGGCAAGTGCTTTTGTGAATCACTATTACCATCTCTTTGACAATGATCGATTGTCTCTTTCTTCTCTCTACAATCCAAACTCGTTGCTCACTTTTGAAGGCCAAAAGATCTACGGCGTGGAAGATATCTCTAATAAGCTTAAACAACTTCCGTTTGATCAATGTCTTCATTTGATCAGCACTGTTGATTCTCAGCCCTCTTCAATGTCTGGTGGTTGTGGCGGAATCTTGGTTTTTGTGAGTGGCAGCCTCCAGTTACATGGCGAGGATCATCCTCTTAGGTTTAACGAGGTCCAACTCTTTTCTCTACTTATGAATATCAATACAAGGTTTCCATTTCTTAAAAAAAAACAATTGTCAAGATTTAATTGTCGTAATAAAGAACTAATTCTATCTTCCATCGGTTACATTAATGTCGAAAACAATTTACATTAATCTAAAATTTTAATCATACTTTCTAGTTACATGAATATACATATTTTCTCCTTTTTATCTCACTGAAGTAAAAACTATGGTTCATGAATTGCAGATGTTTCATTTGATACCTAATCAAGAAGGAAGTTACTTCGTGGAAAATGAGATGTTCCGGCTCAACTATGGTTGAACTTGCTGTAACTCTAATCTTTGTAATCGAAACCTCTTATATATTCATTCCGAACTAATAATGTCATACATATAAGAAAGTTTCAAATGGGAATATAAAAGCATTCGTAAAAACATATTATAATTGAAAACTAGCTATTATTAGGAAATTCACCTCATCCACCTATATTTCTAAAATTAGTTTAAAAAATATTTATCAATTTCTTTTTAAAGCTAGTGAATGTTTATGCGAAAATCGAACACATATGAGGCAGCCATGACTAAATGTTGAATATTCACCATCCACTTTTGTTCAATAGTCCTTTTCCTTTGCTCTAACAAAAAAAACAAATCTCTCTCTCTCTAGCTATCTTTCTGTCTCTACTTTTACCTCCAAATCAAATCTTTTCAAGAACGAAGAAAATGACGAGCAGGAGCAGAAATTTAGCGACCCTGAGTTTGATGATAATAACAATAATGACATGGACGAAGATGGTGGAAGGACAAGGGGCACTATTAGGTAAGAAAGTATTAGGGTTATGCCACACAGAATGCATGCCGTTATGCATGAAAGTGACGGAAGCAACAGAAGGGGCGTGCGACAATGCATGCCGTTTAGGTTGTCTCCAGCTTCAAGGTCGAGGCACTGGCCTTTCTGCTCCTGATCAAGGTGTCGATATGGTCATTGCATAACAATATTTATTAATATCTCCATCCCAAAAGATAAAAAGATTTAACATTTTGATATTTACCATTGTCGGTGCTTGTTTCCCTTTGAATGAATAGATTGCGATTGTTAACATATTCATTCTAGACTTCTAGTTACATTTTTAAAGTTTGATGGTGATTACTTTAGAAAGTATAACATCTAAAAATTGTACTTATAGAAAGAATCTAAATCTTTGTTTTTGAATATGAGTTTGCGAAGACTGAATTCTTAATTTGTTCTTTCTCCTTATCTCTCGTTAATCTTCAAATAAAAACTTGTGATGATCGTAATTATTAGATAAAATTTACAAGGGTAAGTTACGGGCAAAAAGATTAAAAGTAAGCATCAAGAGAGTCATTTTCATCTTCTTTCTTACTTTAGTATTGGGACCAATAGATCAATAAAAGTTTAGGTCACAAGCTACAACCAAATTGAGAAGAATCCATCAAGAATTTCCATTTTCTTTCTCACATTAGTGGGATTGTTCTTTTGAAATTTGAATTGACGAGAAAACGACCCTAGCTTGCTGGACAATTACAAGATAATTTTAGTTTATTCATAACTTGCAGATAAAGGGCTATATATCACTAGAACCAACGAAAATTTACTATAACTCTTTGCATCAGTTCACAAAAATTAACTCTTTTAACATTTAAAGAAAACTCTTATGCATTTCTAAAAATAGAAGTCATGTATCTTTTCATGAATTAGTGACCAAGGAAGATTTTACATATTATGATGGTCACAGAGATTCTGATAACGTAAACATTTAATTTGGCCCTAATTAATCATAATGACGCTAGAAAAAACAAAGATTCTGTGTGTGAGTCTGTGAGAGATAACGTTAAAAATATCTAGAATTGGTAAAAAACACATACGGTTTTAGCTATTTTTCTCTACGAGCGAACCAATAATTCTTGTTGGATTTCAGTTTCCATTCGTTCTATCTACTCAACACCACATACACCATCGAAGACAAATTAACATACTTTACCGAAAATATTTTTTTTAGCAATTACTTAGAAGAAAATAAATCTGGTTTTAATTTTATGTTAAGTTCTAGAAATTTTAGTATTAATATAGTCAGTCTAAATCTGGCTAAAAGGAAGTTTAATAAGATACATGAGCTAAACTCGTTGACGTTGTTAAATGTTAAGTCGTTTGCTCTCGAGTTCCATTACATAGTATAGAGAATGTATGTCCGTCTAGATTTTTATTTTTTGTGCGGAACCTAACGTTATGTATGTTGTTAATTTTGGCCAAAAATAGAATATAAACTTTTTAAGTCTTTTGTAATTAACTATAGACATTAAATCACTAACAGAAGAAGAATTTCCGGAATCTTTTAACCATTGAAGTTGATTTTGAGACAATTTTACAAAGACTAACTCATTTAACTTGATCGGAATTTGCAGAGATTGATATCTCGATAATGATCTTGTTGAAAAATGATTCAAATTACAATCAATGATTTCAGTTACATGTTTTGCTAGTTTTTATTTCTAATCAATTAGGGGTTTCAGTTTTTACTTTTAATTATATGACATAATGAGTTCATGGGTGTAGTGGGTGCTGTTACAATTTTGTTTCTTATAACTTCATGTTGTCTCTTTCATTTTCCATTATCAGAGAATAAAAGATTTTCAGCAAAACTTTTTTTGTGTTCTTTGTTCTTTTCTTACTTTGTTTCTTCTAGTGTTTTGTCTCGTAACAACATTGTGGTATTAGAGCTATGGCAGCCAATGGATCGAATCAGCAAGGTAAGGTTCCGATATTTAAAGGTGAAAAATATCACCTTTGGAGTCTCAAGATGAAGACGATGTTCAGATCTCAAGAAAGTTGGGATTTGGTGGAGAATGGATTTGAAGATGCAAATCCTGCAGAACCTGATCAGCAGTTACGAGAGAGACGCAAGAAGGATGCAAATGCGCTGTTTTGGATCCAGACGGCTTTGGAGGATAATGTCCTGTCTCGGATCTCAGCGGTGAATACATCTCACGAAGCCTGGGAAATTTTGAAGCATGAGTACATGGGAGATAAGAAGGCGGTCGCTGTCAAGTTACAGACTCTTCATCATCAATTTGAAACGCTTTTGATGAAGGTGAATGAGACGATGCAAGAATATTTGGCGAGAGTTTCCGCTGTTGTCAACCAAATGAAGTCTTATGGTGAATTCTTGTCAAATGAAATTGTTGTGAGTAAAGTTCTTAGGAGCTTAACTCCAAAGTTTGAATATGTGGTACCTGCAATCATGGAGGCAAATGATATGAGTACATATACCTTTGACACCATGATGAGCTCGTTGATTGGTCATGAGGATCGTCTTGGTAATAAGACTGAGAAAAGTGAAGCAAAAGCTTTCCAAATGAAGGGAGAGTACTCTGGTCAGAAGAATGGCAGCAGCTCTGGAGCTGCAGGTAGAGGACGAGGCAGATCGGGAGGTCGTGGATGATAAACAGGTTTTTTGCGGTGTTTTCTCAAATACCAAACTGTCTATTTAATCAATTGCAGTACAGTATGGTGTCAATCCAATGGGAGAGTAACTAGCAATCAAGATATAATCTACTTATTCTAATCTAAGCCAGATTCGGTTTTAGCGAGTGGTTTATCTATCCTAGGTGATAACGAAATCTTAAAACAAAATGCTAAAAACGAAACACAGTATTAAAATGTAAAAACAGAGCATTAAAAGTAAAGCAATAGTGAAACTAATGATAAAGTGCAACATGAAATCTCAACCTAAAGCAGAGTATTAAAATCACGAAAATTCAATAAAGGAAAAACGGGTTCTCGAGGATTAGGATCAATGATTAGGGTATTCCTAGGGGTTATAGACTTATCTATCAACCTATTTAGATGAACTCTAAGCAAGGAATCACAAAGTAATCACATTCGCTCTCGCACAATGGGACCTCTCCTAAAAGACAACCTGACTTGACTCTCGCCCAACGATTGGAAATTCAAGAGGCCTTAAGTATGAACCTTACAAAGCCTAATAACACCCTAGACAATCAATCTCTTGAGCTAGGAAGATGCTATCTTAATTTAAGCATGTTCAAGTGATTCCCCAAACGCCTCTCGGGGGGGATTCACCAAGAGATCGAATTTCAATTGATCAGAAAGAAACAAGCATTAAGAACACTTAAATTAAAGAGATCTAAGACCTTAAATAAACATAGACAAACCTAGAAATCCCTAAGTTTTTCCCTAATCTCACCCTTTCCTCAAGAACCCTAGACTAACTTACTCAGAATTCATGAAATAAAATAAGGACTTAAAATCGAAATCTAATTGCATAAAACTTAAAGCTAAAAATCGTAAATGCCTTAGTAAAATAAGAGACTCGAAAATTGCTAGAAAATATTGTATATTGAAAGTAGAAATTCTAGTACAATTTATAGATCAAAAGATCTTAAAGAAAAAGGAAAAATTCTTAAAGAGAAAAAGAGAAAAATTCCCTTGAAAGAAAAATGGGAATTTCCTTTTAAAAGTTAAAAGGAAATTTCCCTAAGAAAGAAAAATAGAAAAGAACTAAAAGATAATTGGGTTTGCACAAAGGGGCTTTTGATGGGCCTTTTTCGCAGAGAAGCCCAAAGAGTCAATCTTCGTCCTAAGTCTTAGTTCTGGCCCGTAAAGGCACTCGACCAAGTGATGGTCGAGTGTCATGCTCGAGTGTCGGAGACTCGAGTGACAAATCTTCTAGTTTGCATCTTGAACTTCAACCTTAGGCCCGTCGATTCCTCATTGGTCTTCTTGTACTCCGAAATACTCCGTGATAAGCTCCAAAAAGTACCTAAAAGTCCCTTTTATGCAATGTATGCAATGCCCGATACTAATAATGCAAATTATGCTAAAAAGAACCTAAAACAATGATAACAATGCAAGTATGAATGCAAAACATGCTAAATAATGGTTCTAAAATGTGGTAAAATGCAGACACATCAACTCCCCCAAACTTAGTCTTTGCTTGCCCTCAAGCAAATATGCATCGAACTAAGAAGGAAGAGAAGTTGCTGACAATGGGAACATCTTACTTAAACAAATGACTTGCCAAACTGAAAAACCGTAACCCACAAGTGAAACCTCATTCTTTTGTAAGAACCACAATTTACTTTCATCGAGGCTTAGCATCAAGACCGAATATTCCCTAACACTTAGTTGGTCTCTTAAGAAACTCAGATTCGAAACCTATTTCTTTCAAGTGCAGTCCGCAAGAGGGGCTATTAATCAAAGACCTTGGGATTCAACTTCCTCAAATTCAGCTAGTCACTAATGGTTTAAGCATTTTTGATCACTTCTCAACTCCTTACTCGTTTTTATTGGCTTTAGCTTATCAATGAAGCACGAAAAAGTACGGGTTTACGCACAGTCCCGGTTCACCTTAGGCATCGATGTATTAGCTTTATCAATGAGACACGAAAAAGTACGGGTTTACGCACAGTTCCGGTTCATTTTAGGCGATATCGAAATGGTTTTATTGATGAACACAAGAAGGTACGGGTTTACGCACAATCCCCGTTCATCTTTAGACCATATATTTTGAGCCGAGTTTGAGAAGGATGATTCAATATTCACCTTATGCTTTTCTTTTTACTTAGCTAGCTGAACCTAAGGAAGGATCTTATGCAATGTATCTCAAGCCCCTAATTTGGAAAATAGAATTCGATTATGAGGTAACAAATCAGGTTTTTTTCGAGACACAACCTAAGTATCGGTTTCAAAGGTTAATGATCTACCTATCAGTGTTCAAGAGAGAAAAAACGCGAGTCTAAAAGTTCACTATGGTTACTAGCCAATCAACCTAGCAAGTCTACCTATCTAGCAAGATGATTCCCGAAACTCTAGACTCAATCCTATATGAATGCAATGCAACTACATGAACACTCTGTTTTTGACTTATGCATTTTCGATTTTTTTTTTTTTAATTTTTTTTGGTTTTTCTATGCCTTAGATGTGATGCAAATGATCAAATGCAAGAATAAAAACTAAGAACCACAGAAAACAAAGTCAAATATCCTCTAGAACCCTCCCCCAAACTTAAATCACACAGTCCCTTGTGTGTATAAAAGTCCGAAAGGGGATCCTAGACCAGCAAGTCAATTGAAAAATATGCAATGGTATTTATAATGAAAGGAAGGAGTTTTTGTACCTCTTAATGATTCCAGTAATCGGATGCCACATTTCGCATGAGCTCCATGTAGTAGTCATTATGCCTTTGACGCTCGAGCTCAGCTTGCTCGAGCGTGTCCGTTGAGTGTTCGGAATACTCGACTGATTGGTGCTCGAGCGGTTGGCTCGAGCTTGCTCCTGCTGCATCGAATGGTCTTCTGTATGAGAAGGCTGCCGGGTTTGCTGAGGAGCGTCTAGCTAGTGCTGGTTGGTGTTGCCTCTCATGATCCGTGGATATGGAGGCTCTTCTTGGGCGAATAGTTGGTGGTGGTGGTGGTGGTCCGCTGTTCCTTTCTAGAGCTGCAACTCTTCTACTTAGATCATCATTTTCTTGCCTTCTAGCTTCGTCGCTAGCAGTCAGCTTCTTCACCTTCTTCATCAACCATTTGTTCATTTTCTGCAACAAGCCTATGTGCTTGTGTGCTTCTCGGATAGGTTCTCCTTGACGAGGTGGCATCGTGTATTCTTCAAAACAATATGCCTCGGGATCCACCTCATCGCTGTTTGTTGGTGATGAACTCTGCTGAGGGTCATTGGGATCGTACAAGGCTTCTAGAGGCGGGTTGAAATCCGTGTTTTGCCCCATTCTTATTGTCGTGTACTCCCTGTTTGGCAAGAGTAGAAGAGCATTTGGTCTAAGTAAATGATGGAAAGAGTAAAGGAGCTTACCTCGAACCTCCGTCGTAGCCAAGAATTGACTCCTCCTTAAATGATCGATGTTCATGAACCGAGGGTCAGCCCATTGTGTCTCATCGATTGGCACATTACACCTTTCCAGAATACATGTGACAAGTCCGCCAATGGTGATCTTTCCATCACGTCCTCCAGTTTTGTTATCTCTTGCCCAATCTCGGTATGTGACCAATTGGTTAGCAAACTGGATGGTTAATCCAGCATTGTTTCGATCTCCAATAATCGGGGATCCGTCGCTCTTTGTACCAACAATGTCTTTAAGAGCAGTCACCAACATCTCCATTTCTCCTAGATTAATTGTTCTAGTAGTAAAACGTGAGAAAAATGTATTTGCTAGGATTGTTCGAAATACCTCAATGCCGGGTTTCGGATCAGTGATGCCTTAGATCGGGAGGATGAGAATCTGCTCCTTGTTGATGCAATCGACCTCCACACATCATCCAACTCAGCTCTATCAAAATCGGGTCCATAACTTTCGGACTCGGCCTTTGGGAACTCGAAGAGGTCCCTAAGTGCTTTGAATGTCATTCGATAGTCCCTTCCTCTTATTGCAAAGAAGATGTAACCGCCACCTTGTTTTTCTTGGAGACTCTCGTTTTCAGCATCGTATAGAACGATTTGAACCGTCGCCAAAAACTGAAGAGTCTCTTCCTTGTATGCTCTTTGCGGATATTGCACAAATGTGGACAGCCCACAATTTTGCAGCATGAGATCTACATCTCTTGTTATCCCCATTGCGGTCAGTGCTTCCTTGCATGGATAGCGGGTACCTAGAAAATCCATCCTCCGCAGATCGCTTAGTGCTCTTGCCGAGTTATGCCTCTCCTTTATCTTCTTCTCTCTTTTTCCGGCAAGGATTATCTCTCTTGCTTCTGCCGCCTCTCTTTCGCCATATCCTTCTTCACAGAGTGTTTCAGCAGCAAGGTCCGGGTCCAATTCGTCTTCATCCATGTATTCTCCTCTTTCTTCCGACTCATTCTCAGATTGCACTTCCATCCTCCTCTTCTCCTTTCTGCCGGGTCTGCTTGCGGCCATAGAAGATTCTCCTTGGGAAGGATTGCTTCTTGATCGAGCATTATTTTTGGCTCTGAGGCGGAGGAGGTTGGCTTTGTTGGATTTGCCGTCTGTCATGGTGAAAGTAGGTCGGAGGAAGAGCAAATGTGCGGACACTCGAACAAGACACTCGAGCAGAGGTGATCGAGTGTAGTGGATGAACAAAAAGAGAGACGATTTGCTTCTGTAAAAGAGAGAACAACTAGAGAGAAATGTTAGAGAGAGAATGTATTTTGTGTGAATGGAAGGAGAGAGACTCCCCCTCCTTTTATAGAGGAGAAAAACAAGGGGGAGCCTTTTCAAATTCAAAATTTGAACTTGGATTAAATCAAATCTTTTTGAATTAAATGGAAAAGATATTGCATTAAAGAAAGATTTAACCCATTTTTCGGAGTAAATGTCTCCCCTTTTTCAGCTTTTGGCAGTTATAGGCTTGGAGGTATGTGAATAGGCATGAAGGTGGGACGCTCGAGCCTGACACTCGAGCAGGTTTGGTCGAGTGTCAGTCTGCCAAAAGCTGGCTGATGCTCGAGTGGGACACTCGACCAGGCGTGGTCGAGTGTTGTCCCATCTTGTCGGTTTTGACCCTACTTGTCCCATATGGGCCCCATTTTCCTTGCAAAAGAGACCCAAAAAACCTTCCAAGTGCATGTAAGTCGAAATAGATGTATGAAAAAATGAAAAATAGCAAATTTGTAAGGAAATATGCGAAAAGGAAGAAATTGAATGTATATACAGAGGATACCTTTGGGATTGCCTCCCAACTGCGCTTGTTTATAGTCTCAAGCTCGACTTTCCTCCTTTTTATTGGAGAGGAGGTGGTTCATCGAGCAGAACCGAAGTTCCCTCGGGAATCGTGCTGTTTGCCAAGTAAGGTTTTACTCTATGACCGTTTACAGTGAATCCTTCTCCATTGCTATTGGCTAAAGTGATTGCTCCATAAGGTAAAACTTGTAGTACTTTGAACGGACCAGACCACTTCGATCGTAGCTTTCCGGGAAATAGCTTGAGTCTTGAGTTAAAGAGAAGTACTTAATCACCAACTTTGATTGTTTTCCGCTGGATCTTTTTGTCGTGAGCTACTTTTGTTCGATTCTTGTATGCTTTTGAGCTGTCATATGCTTTGAGTCTGATTTCTTCGAGTTCATGTAAGTCCATCTGCCTCTTTTCTTGTGCTGTCTTGATATCGAAATTCAAGAGTTTGGTTGCCCAAATCGACTTGTACTCTATCTCAACTGGTAAATGGCAGGATTTCCCATAGAGTAATTGAAAAGGTGTGCGGCCAATAGGTGTTTTGAAAGCAGTCATATAGGCCCAAAGAGTATCATCCAATTTGGCGGCCCAATCACGTTTTGACAACCCAACTATCTTCATCAAAATCGATTTGATTTGTCTATTAGAGACTTCAACTTGTCCGCTGGTTTGAGGATGATAAGGAGTCGCCACTTTGTGTTTAACCCCATGTTTCCTAAGCAAATTTTCGAAAACCTTGTTGACAAAATGGGATCCTCCATCGCTAATCACAACTCTTGGCACACCAAATCTGGGAAATATAATGTGTTTGAAGAGTTTAAGTACCACCTTTGCATCGTTTGTAGGAGCTGCAATAGCTTCTACCCATTTAGAGACATAATCCACAGCAACCAAAATGTAACTGTTTCCTAAAGAAGGAGGCTTAAATGGTCCCATGAAATCGATTCCCCAACAGTCAAACACTTCTATCTCTAAGATCGGATTCTGCGGCATCTCATTCCTCTTGCTTATACTGCCCATTCTTTGGCAGCAATCACATCTGGATATGAACTCTTGGCAGTCTTTAAAAATCGATGGCCACCATAACCCGGATTGAAGGATTTTCTGAGCTGTTTTGAATGCAGCAAAGTGTCCTCCATAAGTAGATCCATGACAATGTTCCAAAATTCCATTGACTTCCTCTTCTGATACACATCTTCTGAATAGTCCATCAGATCCTTGCTTGTAGAGATAAGGCTCATCCCAAAAATACTGCCTTACATCCCTAAAAAATTTCTTCCTTTGATGATAATTCAAGGTTTTAGGCAGTTCTCCTCCGACCAAGTAGTTTACCAAATCGGCATACCATGGTAAACATGTTCCCACAAACTTCGATCCGATCGAAAAACGTCTTCTTTGTCTGTGGGTTTGACACTCGAGCAGGTGGTGCTCGAGTGTCATGGTCGAGTGTTCGGTGGAGAAGCTCAACAGTTGCTCTTCAGGCATAGAATCATTCATTGGAAGGGTTTCTTCAACCTGTATCCTTGATAAGTGATCAACAACACCGTTTTCAACCCCTGGTTTATCGACTATCTCCATGTCGAATTCTTGTAGCAACAAAATCCATCTAAGCAGTCTAGGCTTAGCATCCTTCTTTTTCATTAAGTATCTTAGAGCTGCATGATCAGTATGCACAATAACTTTTGATCCAACCAGATAGGACCGGAATTTCTCAAAGGCAAACACGACTGCAAGCAATTCTTTTTCCGTGGTGGCGTATTTCACCTGGGCTTCGTCTAGTGTTCTACTAGCATAGTAGATCACATTCAGTTTCTTATCTATCTTCTGTCATAGTACTGCTCCAACAGCATAGTCACTAGCATCACACATTATCTCAAAAGGGAGATTCCAATCGGGTGCTTGGACTATTGGTGCTGTTATCAAGGCATCTTTAAGTTCGAGAAAAGCCTTGAGGCATTCCTCGTCAAAGACGAAATCCGCCTCCTTACAAAGGAGACGAGTCAAAGGTCTAGCAGTTTTTGAAAAGTCTTTGATGAACCGCCTATAGAATCCTGCATGTCCCAAGAAACTCCTAATGTCCTTGACAGTTTTCGGCGGCTGCAACTGAACCATAACTTCTATCTTAGCTTTGTCGACTTCAATGCCCCTTTCGGAAATCTTATGACCTAGAACGATCCCTTCTTTCACCATAAAGTGGCATTTCTCCCAATTAAGCACTAAATCCGTCTCAACGCACCTAGATAGAACCCTGCACAAGTTTGACAAACAAGAGGAGAAAGAAGAACCATAGACAGAGAAATCGTCCATGAACACTTCGACCATCTCCTCAATCAGATCCGAAAATATAGAAGTCATGCAACGTTGAAAAGTAGCAGGTGCATTACAAAGACCAAATGGCATTCTCCTATATGCAAATGTACCATAAGGGCAAGTAAAGGTTGTTTTTTCCTGATCATTTGGATGTATAGGGATTTGGAAAAATCCACTATATCCATCAAGGAAACAATAATATGAATGATTAGCCAACCTTTCAAGAATTTGGTCGATGAATGGCAAAGGATAATGATCTTTTCTAGATGCAGAATTTAATTTCCTAAAATCAATGCACATTCTATGTCCTGTAATGGTTCTAGTTGAAATCAAATCATCATTTTCATTTCTAATGACAGTGACCCCTCCCTTTTTAGGCACACAATGCACATGAGACACCCATTTACTATCAGAAATAGGATAGATTATATCAGCATCTAACAGTTTTAAAATTTCTTTTTTAACGACCTCCTTTAAATTCGGATTCAATCTCCTTTGAGGTTCCCTGCTAGAATAAGATTCATTTTCAAGGTGAATTCTATGTGTGCATAAATCGGGAGAGATCCCTCTAATGTCAGACAGTGAGTATCCTAAGGCTTTTCTAAACCGTCTTAATTCAGAAAGCAACATGTTTAACTCATCATCACTCAATGCATTATTTACTATTACTGGATAAGTAGAGTTAGATCCAAGAAATGCGTACCTGAGCCCGGAGGGGAGTGGTTTGAGTTCCACTTTCGGCGATTTGAGCTCCGACCAGTCATCATCGAGAGGACACTCGACCTTAGTGTGGTCGAGTGTTGATTTCCAGAGGCTAAATCGGAATGCTCGAGCTTGGTATGCTCGAGTGTTGAGGTCGAGTGTAAGGTTTCGAACTGTTTTTCACCTTTCAGTGACTTGCAAGAGTCCAATAATCCTTTGTTAGACCTCATTTTCTTCGTATATGTATCCATCACAACCGTCTTTTATCAAAGCAGTACCAAGGTAGTCTTTCTCCATCAATTCTCCAAACAGGTCCTTTGAAAGATCATCTATTTCTTGCACCACGAACAGTTGACCCTCAATGGTCGGTTTTTTCATTATGTCACTGATGCTGAAAGTCATCTTGAAATCTTTCCCAAGGTTGAGTTCGATTTCTCCTTTTGGCACATTGATCACAGCTCCTGCAGTGGCTAAGAAGGGCCTGCCAAATAGCAAAGGGTCCTTTGGTTCTTCTCCCATATCTAGAACAACGAAATCCGTGGGGATTTCTACTCCTCCAACCCGAACTGGTAAGTCTTCTAGAATTCCATGTGGAATCCTAACCGATCTGTCAGCTAGTACCAAAGATATCTTACAAGACTTGTATTTATCGAACCCTAATTATTTGGCAACTGTTAGAGGCATTAGGCTGATCGATGCCCCTAAATCACACAAGCAACTCCTGAATGTGAGAGGTCCAAGCGAACATGGAATCGTGAATGTTCCTGGATCATCGAGCTTCTTAGGCACAACCTTTCTTTGTATAATAGCGCTGACCTCATGAGTTAACACAACCATCCCTTCGACTTCTTGTGTTCTGTCCTTGACTGCGTCTTTCAAAAACTTTTGATAAGGGGGCATTAGCATAAAGGCGTCTAGAATTGGTATTTTCACTTCAACGTCCCTCATCTGCTTTTCAAAGAGAGCTTTGTACTTGTCTGCAACATCCTTTTTGAATCTCTGTGGAAAAGGAAGCTGCGGTTTGAAAGGAGGTGGAGCAAACGTCTTTGGGTCTTTTTGTATGTCGGTTGTGTTTATAGGCTGATCTTCGGACACTCGAGCAGGTGGTGCTCGAGTGTGTTGGTCGAGTGTCACGGATTTCGGCTTTTTCGTGCTGATTTCTATCTGTTCTTCGACCAAATCATCCTCCCCTTCTGGAAGGACACTGTTCTCAGTGTTCTCTGTCTGTTCAACACGAATTAGCAATTCACGGCCACTACGGAGTGTAACGGCGTTGGCGTGATACTCCTTAGGATTTTGAACAGCTTTTCCAGGTAGCTGTCCGGTTTGTTTGTTTGTTGATGAAGATCCTTGTTGATTCTCCACATATTTGAGACGAGCATTGAGAGTCTCAAATTTACAGTTGAGTTCATTATGTGAAGTATCGATCTTAGCATGTACTTCAGCAAATTTCCGTGTTAATTCGGAAGCGCTAGCCGTTTGTCCCTTTAGTATCTGCTGCAAGATGTCCATCACTTCAGGTGTTTGTTGTGGTGGTTGGGTGTTGTATCCAGTAGGTGGTTGGTGGTGTGTTTGCTGGTACTGTTGTTTGGGTATGAATGGTTTTGGTTGCGGTTGCGGATGTGGTTTGGGTGGGTACACCTGGTCGTTTGGATTCGCCACATTTGTGTTTCTGTAGGATAGGTTGGGGTTGGGTTTGTAGCTGTTGAATTGTCTGAAATTATTGCTTTGGTTTTGTACGAAATTGACCTCTTCAACCTCGTCATCGTCTTCTTCAACCCGTTCTGTTTCACCGACATGGTGTACTTGCTTATGGTGAGCTGAAAGTAGCTTGTCCAGTTTGTCTTGTATGGCTTTGAGCTCCTTTCTACTAACCATATCTGAATCTGTTACGCCTCTAGGAGTTCGATCATAGTCTTCGCAGTATTGGCCGTCTGCTTGAGCTAAATTCTCCACTAATTCCCATCCATCATCGACATCTTTATTCGGAAAATTCCCATTGCTGGCTGTGTCTAGCAACATGCGTATCTTGGGGATCACGCCTCTGTATAGAGTACTGAGAAGGGACTCAGTAGTGAAACCATGATGAGGACATTGCGATTGGTACATCTTGAATCGTTCCCAAGCCTCTGAGAATGTTTCGGAATGATTTTGCTTAAAACCAGAGATGGAATTGCGAAGTTTCGCAGTTCTGGAATTGGAAAAGAATTTGCCTAGAAATGCTTCTTTGCAGGCGTCCCATGATGTGATAGATCCTTGTGGCAAGTGTTTTTCCCATAGATGTGCTTTGTCTCCAAGAGAGAAAGGAAACAATCGCAATTTCAGAGCATCCTCACTAACCCCGTTTATTTTTGTCAGACTGGTTAGTCCTTTCAAATTCATCAAGATGATCTAGTGGGTCCTCAGAAGGTAAACCATGAAATTTACTGTTCTGAACCATGGAGATCATTCCATTCTTAATCTCAAAGTTGTTGTTGGCGATGGGCTGGTGGGACAATTCCATGGCGTTGAGTGTGGATACTGGGGAGCATCACCGGCACCAATGTGTCTAACTCTCCTAGGACGAGTTCCTAGTTCAGTAGCTTGTACTTGTTCTTTCATGTTAACCTGATCCGTGTATTCTTCGTTCAATCTGTTCCGTTGTTCTCGCAAGTATTCACGAGGCAAACGGTCTATTCTGTCAGAGTATGGAATGAGGTCTTCACTACCACGAGATCTGGTATTCATGCAAGTGATTTGTGTTGTCGGAAATGACACTCGAGCAGGTGGTGCTTGAGTGTAGTGATCGAGTGTTTCTGGGTTCTGCTAGAGCTCTCTGGATACAGGAGAAAAAATCAACGAGCTCGAGTTGTGTTGATCGAGCTTGTTGATCGAGTGTACCTGAAAGCAAAGAAAAAACTAGAAATGTTTTTAGAATAATAGTATAATAAAACTTAGTCTCAGAAAAGTGATTTTCCTAATTGTAGCTAACTAATCCCAGTTGGCAACGGCGCCAATTTGATAAACAAGTTTTTTTTGCGGTGTTTTTCTCAAATACCAAACTGTCTATTTAATCAATTGCAGTACAGTATGGTGTCAATCCAATGGGAGAGTAACTAGCAATCAAGATATAATCTACTTATTCTAATCTAAGCCAGATTCAGTTTTTAGCGAGTGGTTTATCTATCCTAGGTGATAACGAAATCTTAAAACAAAATGCTAAAAACGAAACACAGTATTAAAATGTAAAAACAGAGCATTAAAAGTAAAGCAATAGTGAAAACTAATGATAAAATGCAACACGAAATCTCAACCTAAAGCAGAGTATTAAAATCACGAAAATTCAATAAAGGAAAAACGGGTTCTCGAGGATTAGGATCAATGATTAGGGTATTCCTAGGGGTTCTAGACTTATCTATCAACCTATTTAGATGACCTCTAAGCAAGGAATCACAAAGTAATCACATTCGCTCTCGCGCAATGGGACCTCTCCTAAAAGACAACCTGACTTGACTCTCGCCCAACGATTGGAAATTCAAGAGGCCTTAAGTATGGACCTTACAAAGCCTAATAACACCCTAGACAATCAATCTCTTGAGCTAGGAAGATGCTATCTTAATTTAAGCATGTTCAAGTGATTCCCCAAACGCCTCTCGGGGGGGGATTCACCAAGAGATCAAATTTCAATTGATCAGAAAGAAAACAAGCATTAAGAACACTTAAATTAAAGAGATCTAAGACCTTAACTAAACATAGACAAACCTAGAAATCCCTAAGTTTTTCCCTAATCTCACCCTTTCCCTCAAGAACCCTAGACTAACTTACTCATAATTCATGAAAATAAAATCGAAATCTAATTGCATAAAACTTAAAGCTAAAAATCGTAAATGCCTTAGTAAAATAAGAGACTAAAAAATTGCTAGAAAATATTGTATATTGAAAGTAGAAATTCTAGTACAATTTATAGATCAAAAGATCTTAAAGAAAAAGGAAAAATACTTAAAGAGAAAAAGGGAAAAATTCCCTTGAAAGAAAAATGGGAATTGCCTTTTAAAAGTTAAAAGGAAATTTCCCTAAGAAAGAAAAATAGAAAAGAACTAAAAGATAATTGGGTTTGCACAAAGGGGCTTTTGATGGGCCTTTTTCGCAGAGAAGCCCAAAGAGTCAATCTTCGTCCTAAGTCTTAGTTCTGGCCCGTAAAGGCACTCGACCAAGTGATGGTCGAGTGTCATGCTCGAGTGTCAGAGACTCGAGTGACAAATCTTCTAGTTTGCATCTTGAACTTCAACCTTAGGCCCGTCGATTCCTCATTGGTCTTCTTGTACTCCGAAATACTCCGTGATAAGCTCCAAAAAGTACCTAAAAGTCCCTTTTATGCAATGTATGCAATGCCCGATGATAATAATGCAAATTATGCTAAAAAGAACCTAAAACAATGATAACAATGCAAGTATGAATGCAAAACATGCTAAATAATGGTCCTAAAATGTGGTAAAATGCAGACACATCAGTGGAGACCATGGAAGAGGCAGAGGAAGATGTTATTATGATAACTCAAGAGGTACCAACAAAAGTGACATTCTATGTCATTATTGCAGGAAGTATGGTCATAAGCAGGCCGATTGTTGGAAAAGGCAGAAAGAAGAAAAGCATGCTAGCTTTGTTGAGCAAGAAGATGAGCAGCCTCGACTTTTTATGGCATTTAAAAGTGAGGAAACGTCCAAATCTGTGTGGTATTTGGATAGTGGTTGTTCAAATCACATGACGGGAACCAAATCTTTGTTCAAAGAGTTAGATGAGCTGGGTGTATTTTCTTGAATCGAAAGGAGATGATTACAGCAGGATGAGCTGGGTGTATTTTCTTGAATCGAAAGGAGAAGCGTTCGAGATGTTCAAGAAGTTCAAGGCTCTTGTGGAGAAACAAAGTGAGCAGCAAGTTAAGGTGTTACAAACTTACAGAGGATGAGAGTTTACATCTACTAAGTTCAATCAATTCTGTGAGAAAGAAGGGATACACCATGAGCTTACTATAGCTTACACACCGGAGCAAAATGGTGTAGCGGAAAGGAAGAACAGAACTGTAGTGGAGATGGCTAGAAGCATGTTAAAACAGAAGAATCTACCTAATCAGTTTTGGGAAGAAAGTGTGAGGACAGCAGTGTACTTGTTGAACATATCTCATACAAGAGCAGTCTTAAACAGAACACCATATGAAGCTTGGTGTGGTAGGAAACCTGGGGTGAGTCATTTATGAGTTTTTGGCAGTGTTTGCTACTCTCTTATAGATGTTCATAACAGGAAGAAGCTTGATGAAAAATATGAGAAATGCATTTTTCTTGGATATTGTTCACAATCTAAAGGTTATAGATTGTACAATCATGTGAGTGGGAAGATTGTTGAGAGCAGAAATGTTACCTTTGATGAGGAAGCGGTTTGGACTTGGCGTGAAGGTGGAAATGGTGAGCTTGTAGAAATTTCCATTGACAACATTGATGAACAAGAAGAGAGTCAAAATCCAGCACACTCTATAGCTAATACACAAGCAAGCTCAGCGCCTAGCTCACCTAGAGTTAATGGGGCAAGTGATGGAGAAGGAATTTCAAGCACAAGTCCACCTCAAAAATTCAGATCACTGCGAGAAATTTATGAGGAACAACATGCATTTTTTAGTGCTGATCCAGTGACAGTTAATGAAGCAGAAAAGAATGAAGAATGGCGAAAAGCGATAGAAGAGGAGATCGCTTCTATAGAGAAGAATCAAACATGGCAGCTGGTTGAGCTGCCTAGTGATAAACATTCTATTGGTGTGAAGTGGGTGTTTAAAACTAAGTATCATGTAGATGGAAACATTCAAAAGTATAAGGCAAGGCTGGTGGTTAAGGGGTATGCACAAGAATATGAAGTGGATTATGAAGATACTTTCTCTCCGGTAGCAAGGTTTGACACTGTAAGAATTCTTCTTGCCTTAGGAGCTTATATGCGTTGGCCAATATACCAGTTTGATGTTAAGTTAGCTTTCTTGAATGGTGAGCTACTTGAAGAGGTTTATGTTGATCAGCCTGAAGGTTTTGTAGTTTATGGCAAAGAGGGTTTCGTCTACAGGTTGTATAAGGCTCTTTATGGGCTTAAACAAGCTCCCAGAGCTTGGTACAACAAGATTGATTCTTTCTTTGCAGATTCTGGCTTTGAAAGAAGCAAAAGTGAGCCTACTCTCTACATAAAGAAGCAAGGTGAAGGAGATATCCTTGTTGTGTGTTTATATGTAGATGATATGATTTACATGTGTTCTAGTGCTTCACTTATTGCTAAGTTCAAAGCTAGTATGATGGAGAAGTTTGAGATGACAGATCTTGGGTTGTTGTATTTTTTCCTTGGTCTTGAGGTTAAGCAAGTGGAAGATGGGTTTTTTGTGTCTCAACATAAGTATGCTTGTGACTTGCTTAAAAGGTTTGACATGACATGTTGCAATGCTGTAGAAATTCCTATGAATGTCAATGAGAAGCTGCAAATGGACGATGGAACAATGAGTGCAGATGCAACAAAATTCAGGAGTTTAGTTGGAGGTCTTATCTATCTAACTCACACAAGACCAGATATTTGTTTTGCTGTGAGTGCAATTTCTAGGTTCATGCACAATCCGACCAAGCATCATTTTGGAGCAGCAAAGAGGTTGTTGAGATATATTGCAGGAACAACAGACTATGGTTTATGGTACAACTCAATTTCAGAATTTGAATTAGTTGGATTCACAGACAGCGATTGGGCAGGCTGTGTGGAAGATAGAAAAAGTACCTCAGGACATGTTTTCAATCTAGGTTCTGGAGCAGTTTGTTGGAGTTCAAAGAAGCAGAGAGTGACAGCTTTATCATCATCGGAAGCTGAGTATACAGCAGCTACTGCAGCAGCATGTCAGACAGTTTGGTTAAGAAGAATTTTGGAAGACATCAAGCAAGAACAAGTGAAGGCAACAACAATTTTCTGTGACAACAAGGCAACTATAGCAATGACCAAGAATCCAACATATCATGGAAGAACAAAGCATATATCCATCAAGGTCCACTTTATCAGAGACTTGGTTAGTGAAGGGTCAATTGTTTTGGAGCATTGCACCACAAACGAGCAGAGTGCAGATGTTCTTACAAAAGCATTATCGAAGAAAAAGTTTGACTACTTCAGAAGTAAGCTTGGAGTGTGCAAGTTTGAATCAAGGGAGAGTGTTGAAAAATGATTCAAATTACAATCAATGATTTCAGTTACATGTTTTGCTAGTTTTTATTTCTAATCAATTGGGGGTTTCAGTTTTTACTTTTAATTATAGGACATAATGAGTTCATGGGTGTAGTGGGTGCTGTTACATTTTTGTTTCTTATAACTTCATGTTGTGTCTTTCATTTTCCATTATCAGAGAATAAAAGATTTTCAGCAAAATTTTCTTACTTTGTTTCTTCTAGTATTTTGTCTCGTAACAACAGATCTTAAGAAAGAAAGAAATTTTGAGAAGAAGAAGATGACACAAGTAAATTATAGAGTTTTCCTATAATGAGGGTACATCTCTCTTCATCTCTCTTCATGTATTTCTTCTTAAATTCACGAACTTCTTTATGGTGTTTTTTGTTACAAAATCTTGAGCTTGAAGCTCAATGAAGAAGAAGATGTTGACTAACTAGAGAGAAACATATTTAATTATTTATGGGCCAAAAAACAAAAAATCGCCCAATAACAATGAATTAGCGCTAATGAGCTTAGCTTCCCCTTTGCAGTTCCATGGGCTTGACTCCAATCCATCAAAGAACACCCATCTCTCTCTCAAAGTAGAAAAACGGAGGCGACACTTCACAAAACTCCACTTTGTCCCCGACTTTCTCTCTTCTTGTCTAAACCACCGAGAAAAGACCACCACAAATCCAAACCTGAACAACCACGACTTTCATAGCTCCGAAAGACACCGTCTTTTCCTTTCCAAATCTTGAAACTAAAAGAAAACCTTTCATTTCTTCCATCAAATCATTAGATTCAAGCTCATCGACTTCACCTTTCGAAGAGCTCAATGATTTCAATATCTAAGGAACCAGAGTTGAAGACCTTTCCCTGAGGCAAGCTCAAGCCTTTTGCATATTCGGACTCGATATGCACTCAGAATACTTCAGACTAGGTAATACATTCGTCATAGCATCTGCATGATTTTTAGATGTATGAATCCTAAATACAATTACCTTATTGTCTTGAATTACTTCTCGAATGTAGTTGAACTTGACTTTGATGTGATTAGTTATCTCGCTACACATTTGATTCTTTGCTAGATTGAGAGCACTCTGAAAATCATAGTAGATTTCAATAGGATCTTGCTTGAAATCCATTTTCTCTGTAATTCCTTTTAACCAAACTGCTTATATGCAACTCTCTAAAAAGACTATGTATTCAGGTTCTATCATTGAAAGAACCACTACTTGTTGTAGTCTAGATCTCCAACTGTGTTACCACCAACTGCGAATGCATAACCTGTTATTGATATGCATTTGTCTAAGTCACTTGCATAATACGTATCATAATAGCCTTTGACTTTGAAATCTGAATGCTTTCTGAATGTTAAATTCATATATATTGCATCAATCAAGTATTTCATTATCGGTTGGACTGCTGAACAATGTTACTTGTCTGGATTTGCCATATATCTACTAACCATACCTACTATATGCGAGGTCTGGACGAGAATCCACCATGTCATACATAAGACTATCAACTGCACTAGCATAAGGTATGTCTTTCATGTCTTTTGTGATGTGTACGCATTTTAGCTCATTTAAGGTGCCTTATTTAGTATAGTTTGCATGCATATCATAACACTTTTATCCATTTTAGAGTCTAAATAGCTTTGTTACCACATCTTGCATTAGCATTGCATACACATTGCATTTAAGGTGATTCTGGGTACCTTGAGAACACATTTGGGAGGATTATGGTCGTTGTGGATACATTGTGATCAAACGACCAGCTCATGAGCAAATATAGGAGCATTTGGAAGCTAATTGAGAAGGAAAGAGGACGCTCGAGATGAACACTCGAGATGCATGTGCTTGAGTGTCCACTTGCCCATATTTGTTGACTTTTTCTCATGCGTTGACTTTTTAGGGTTTTAATGCAAATACTATAAATACCCTCTTATGTTATTAAGAAAGGGATCCACATTTTTATTCCTCTTTTGGCAAAGTTTAAGAAAGCTTTTCTCTCTTTTACCTTGTAATTTCCATATCTTAAATGCCAGATCCTTTGTGATCATTATCTTTTTTGAATTTATGTCTTTGATTAATCTTGTTTCATCTCCTTCTTATCTTTAGGATTATGTTAAGCTTTTCACTATCTGGGTTTATGAATTTTTATGATGAATATTGAGTAGATCCATTAGGGTTCTTGAAAAAATGGGGTAGATTATTGTACATCTAGGGGTTTCCAAGCTTGCTTAAGGTTGTAAATACTTATATCTCTTCAGTTTATGTTTTTAATGCTTATTTCTCTTTGATCAATTAAAATAATACAGTCCTACTGTGAGAGAGGAGAGTCCAGGAGCAAAATCAAGGGGTTATGAACTCTCAAAGAGTGGAGAACACGAATCTGGAACCGAAGAAACTATCTTAGAAGTGGAGAATGAGAACAACCATGAGAGTGCTTCGATTTGAATGAAAATTAAGCAGCGAAAATATGAGTAATTAAGGAGTCTCGTGCTGAGTTTTGAGCGTAATCCAACAAGTGAGCAAGAGTGAACGAGTAGGAAGATGAACAAACTTTTTGTGAACTTGTGGATCAAATTGAATAACCAAGAGTGATGAGAAACTCTTGATCTTCAACTTGAATTCACCTTGGATATGACATACAAAGGTAAGATCCAAGTTGAATGAATACTACACACCATACAGATTAAACAAGTGGAGAGAAGTCTTTTAGATAAAATGTTTGATAACTTGATCAAAGGAGTTTGAGAAGTTTTTAAAGGAATGAGGAAAACCCTAGAGAACTAAAGGGCCACGAGATAGGAGTCTAATGGGCCAAAGAGAACTTAAACAAAAGATAAAACTTAGTCTTAAAGCTTAAATGAAATCGGCCCAACTCCCATTCCTCCCTTGATCATATTCGAGCAATGTTGTCTAAGAGGATAGATGAATAAGTGTATTTAACATTGCCTCATTAAAAACATTGTTTAGAAAACCCATTTGGGACAAAATTAGACGAAGGGAAAAAGAGCACAACAATATACACCTCTCTTAGACAACCCTTAGTTAGGTTGAATAACAACCAATGTAGTTGGATTAACTATAGATCTAAGGTTGTTTTCAGCCTGATTGAGCATAATGCCAATGAAATGTTGTAGTATTTTAGCTTTTGTTCTTGTAAGTGGTCCACTTGGAACATCCAAAGCTTGTTGTAGCTCCTCCGGTATGAGTTCTTCAAGCTCTCTTAACTCTGGTTCCAGATGCTGGTCCATTCTTCTATCATCCCCTCAACTTGAGAAGTATTTGACCTCAAATCCGCATCATATGCCATATAAGGAACTAAGTCAGCAAAATTGAAGCTACTACTAACAAAATACCTACCTTGAAAATCTAGTTGGTAGGCGTTGTCATTGATCTTTTTAGTGATCTGGAATGGTCCATCCATCCTTGGTATGAGCTTAGATATTCTCTCAATAGGAAACCATTCCTTCGTTAAGTATATCCAAACCAAGTCGTGTTCCTTAAAAACTAGCTTGCGGCTGTTGTTAGCTTTGTGTGCATACTTCTCTATTTTGACTTGTATGTTAAGGCTTGCTTGCTCATGTATTTGCTTAACAACCTCAACCTTCTTTTGTCTATCTAGACTAAATCTTTTACTCAATGGTAAAAACATCAAATCCAATGGAGAAATAAGGTTGAAACCATAAATGATTTGGAAATGAGAGTACTTAATTAATCCTCCCAAGTCTTAATGTTACACTTAATCAATGCTCTAAGAAGTGTAGATTTCTATTAACTACTTCAGTTTGCCCATCAGTTTGAGGGTGATTAGTAGTAGAGAACTATAGCTTAGTTCCTAATTTAGACCACAATGATTTCCAAAACTAGCTAAGGAACTTAACATCACAATCAAACACCATCAACTTAGGCATTCCATGCAACCTAACAATTTCTCTAAAGAATAGATTGGCGACATTAACAACATCATTCGTTTTATAACAAGAAATAAAATATGCCATCTTAGAGAATCTATCTTCAACCACAAATATAGAATCACGACTTATGTTCCTCATATTTTGTCCATGTTTTATTGAGATTTCAGGTCAAAAACGTTCAGAGTTGGAATCATGTTTGAAGGTGGACTTTGGAGAAGTTTGAAGCATTTCCCGGTATTCTCCACGAAAGGAAGTACCGATCGATCAACACAAGGATCGATCGATCAGTGCTCTAACAAGGATTATGCACACGATTTGGCTTCTGAGAGATTGACTCTATATCCAAGGATCAATCGATCCACTCTAGGATCGATCGATCGATGCCCTTCGCATAAACCTAATTTCACGATTTATCAGCTCTTGTTTTGGGCCCTATAAATACTCTTTTCCAATTTTATTTTAAGGGAGTCCTGAGCCGTCTTTGAGTTGTGAGAGAACGAATTTTACAGAGTTTTGAGAGTTTGTAAGTTAGGAAGAAGATCTCTTTACACTTGAGAAGAATTTCCGAATCCTATTTCTATTTATTAATGCAATTTCAGTTTCAGTTCATCATGATTTGCTTGATTCATTGCTCTATGTCTGAGTAGATCTTAGATCGGATTTAGGGATTCTAGGGTTTTAGAATTCACTGTTGGGGAACTAATAGGATTGATGAACAAATGATTCTCCTTCTAATACTTGAGTTTAATGCATAGATTAGCCTGATCACCTAGTCGATGATTTTAGGTTGTTAACTTTCCAGAAGATTGTTAAGAACTAGAACTAGATTAGAAGAGAAATTCCTTTACTACCAACGAGAGTTGATGCTAGGTTGGGTTGTGGGTAATTGAACCTAAGCGATAAAGCCTACTTGTAATCTGAAACCAACGAGAGTTAGGACCTTTATATTATTAGTAGAGGGGTAGATTCAACGAGAGTTGATTTATCTTTATTTATGTTCAAGCCGAGAATAGGATCAGATTAGTTCCTGAATAGTTTCCCTCACAAGAATTCTAACTCCTGAATGAATACCCGACATCCAATTGCATTAGTTATTTGATTTCATTCGCTTTTAAGTTGCTAGTATTTACCTCACTGATTTGGATTGATATAGCTTGTGATTCGATAGAAGTCGAAAGCGTAACCTGGTTCTCTGAGGAATTCGACCCCTAAGTACTGTTATGTTTGCTGTGCACTTGCAGTAGGATATATGGTTAAAACTCGTTGTATCATGTTTTTGGCGCCGTTGCCGGGGAACCATTAGTTGCCTTTTGATTTTCTATTTACAGTTTCAAGTCTATATCGTTACTTACGTTTTTTTTTTGTTTGTTTTTATTCCTTTTCAGGTGTATGCCCAGAAATCAAGATTCAGAACACCTATTCAACTTGGATAATCAAGAGCTTGCGAGGGTTGAAAGAGAAAATAGATAGGCTAGGAATATGAATCTTCCGGAGAATCAAGCATATAATCCGCAAGATATGGCCACAATGGTACATCAGTTGCAGAGAGAGTTGGCTGAGATTAGGAGAGTACGAGAGCCTGCTCAACGCAGAGCAATATGTGACATGGACACTCCACACACCCACTATCATAATCGCTAAGCTATTCGACCTCCCGCGATTGAGAGGAATGATTATGAGATCAAACCTCAGCTTTTTGGGTTGGTTAAACAGTATGTCTTCAATAGACTTTTAGGGGAGAATCCTATGGATCACATAGAGAATTTCGAAGACATATGTGGCACCACTAGCTCTAATGGTGTACCTGCTGACTATGTGAAGTGTAAGCTTTTCCATCATTCACTTTCAGGCAGAGCCTCTATGTGGCTGCGTTCATTACCTCCAGGATCACTCACCACATGGGCTCAGGTTCGCGCAGCGTTTCTTGATCAGTTCTACACTTAGTCCAAGACTGCAGCTCACAGGAGCAAGATTTAATCGTTTCAGCAACGATCTGGAGAATCTCTGAATGATGCATGTGAATGTTTCAAGGAGTATCAGCAAGATTGTCCACACCATGGGTACTCGGATGAGCAGCTTCTCAACACTTTCTACAGTGGAATCGAGTGGAAGTACAAGAATCGCCTCAATGCTGCCAGCAATGGAAATTTTATAACCAACATTAGGGATGATATTGATCAAGACCTATCAAGACCATCGAAATATAAATCGGGTCACAAATAAGTATCAGAACGCATTCAAAGAGTATCGGGTTAAGGAAGGCAGTCGGAACACATTACCGGAACCATCAGACCATCAGCACGTGAGGCACGGACCGCGGGAAGGATTTCATGCACCGCGGTACATGGTCAACGTACGGACAGAAAAGTCAACGCACAGACCTAGTACGTACCGCAGGAAGGTCTTGTGTGACCCGCGGGAAAAAACAGATCGAACCGCAGGAAGGTCAGAGGCCGAGGAAAAGCTTACCACGGTACAGCAGAGTACGTACCGCAGGAAAGATATCTGTCCGAAGGAAACTCGTACTGCGGGATACCTTACCGCGGATACAGAAAGGTCTGGAACGCGCACCACCAAAAAGTCAACACTTCCCAAAGGTTGAATTATGATGCGCTGAGACTAAGGAGCCGTTTGGAAGACTTAGTTAGGGTCCCACTAGATCCTAACTAAGTAGATATGACCGTTAGGAGTATGGGGACCAGCTGAGGCGTTTGTAAAAGCCAAGGGAGCATTGAACCCAAGGCGAAAGCGACAGGCCGCAAGACCGAGGAAGCATACGACCTGAGGAGAAAGCGACATGTTTTGGGATCGCCGAAGCCTCTCTCTCCTCTCCGACGGTCACATAGGTGGCTAGGGCTCTTCATGTCGTCTCTTCCAATTAAACCTATATATACTCTTGTAATGCGATAATCAAAAATTCAATGAGAATGAGACTTTCATATCTTTTGTATCTTTATACTACAATCTCTATTTTCACACACATGTCTCACTAAATTCATACATGGTATCAGAGCTTCGGCTCATCGATTCTATCCATTCTCAATCTACTTAATCTCTTAATTTCATTCTCAATCCTCGCAACCATTCTCACCTAGACCTAAAATCTTCTCATCATCTTCCTAACCTCAAATTTCTATCTTTTCTTAAAAAGCTTTGCTATTAACCATTGGATAATAGCAAGTCTTCCATGGAACACAACAAAGCTTTGGTGATTCTGATAATCCTCAAAGGAGGAAATTATCTTGTGTGGGCAAGAACCGCAAAAATGGTCCTTTGTGGTCGTGGTTTTTGGAGACACATTGTGAAAGGAAAACCACTCAAAAAGGTGGTCGATACTTCGGATGAAGAAGAGTCTCAAGCCGGAGAAGAGGAGCTTGATGAAGAAGATAAATGGTACCAAGAATACCAAGTTGTCATAGCCATCATCCAAAACTCACTCGAATCTTCCATTCTTGAATCCTATTCATACTGTGAAAGTGCAAAAGAACTATGGGAAACTCTCAAGAAAGTGTTCGGAGATATTTGAAATTTTACCCGAGTATTTAATATTCAAAAGGAGCTCAATGAGCTCAAACAAGAGGAGGCTGATTTTTCAAAAAAATTTGGAACATGGAGGTTTCTTTGGGCGGAGTATGACATGCTAAGGCCGAGCACAACTAATCCATAAATTCTCCAAGAAAGAAAGGAGCAAGACAAGGTGTTTAGCTTACTTCTTACGCTTAATCCAATATTTAACGACTTGATTAAGCACATACTTAGAGACAAGAAGCTCCCAACTCTTGAAGAAATCTGTTCCCGACTTCACAAGGAGCAAGGCTCGTGTGGCTTGTTTGGTGAAAGAAGGGAACTTCCCTTGGGAAATAACGCAATATACAAACGTGATGACAAGAGGAAAAACGTAGTATGTGACCATTGCAAGAGAACCGGCCATTCCAAAGATAAATATTGGATTCTTCATCCACATCTTAAGCCGGTTAAATTCAAAAAAGAGCCGAGGGTCAATCTAAGTCAAGAAGCTGAGCGGGACAAAGGAGCTTCAAGCTCATCCGACACTAAGAACGATTTTGTCAAGAATCATGGAGAGGAAACAGCCGGAAATTCAGTCCTAAGTGAGATGGTGAAAAAGTTGGATATTGAAGCACTCATCAAGGCTATAGCCTCCCTAAAAGAGTCCGGTATCACTCTCTGTTCTCATAAACCTAGGAATGATATAGTCATAGACTCGGGAGCCTCCCACCATATGATTAGCAATCAAAACCTCCTAAGGCATATTGAACCCACTCTAGGAAATGTTATAGTATCAAATGGTGAAAAGGTTCCAATAAGTGGCATAGGTAGTTTGAAATTATTTGATAAACATTCGAAAGCCGTTTACATGCCAAAATTCACATCAAATCTACTATCCGTAAAAAAGGCAATTAGTGACTTAAATTGTTATGCAATTTTTGGGCCTAATGATGTGTGGTTTCAGGATATTAAGAGTGGAAAGCTGATAGGAAAAGGAGAAGCCAAAGACGATCTCTATGTGCTCCAAGACTCACCAACAAATTCCACTCTTTTATCGTGTCTTACCTCTAAAGTTGCTAGTTGTTTGAATGCTATTTGGCATGCTAGATTAGGACATCCACATCCTCATGCTCTTACATTAATGATGCCTAATATGTCATTTGATAGTTTAAATTGTGAAGCATGTATATTGGGTAAACATTGCAAGATGGTTTTTCCGAATTCAAGTACTATCTATGAAAATTGCTTTGACTTAATACATTTGGATGTGTGGACTTCTCCATGCATATCTAGGGATAATTTGAAATATTTTTTCACTTTCATTGATTAAAAATCCAAGTACACTTGGGTCACTCTCCTTCATACTAAGGATCGAGTATTTGATGCGTTCATAAACTTTCAAAATTATGTAACTGATCTTTTTAATGCCAAAATTAAGGTACTTCGGTCAGATAATGGTGGAGAATACACAAGTTTAAAATTCAAAGAACATCTAAACAAATTCGGAATTGTTCATCAAACAAGTTGCCCTTATACCCCTCAACAAAATGGAGTTGCGGAACGCAAGAATAGACACCTCATGGATGTTGCTAGATCGATGATGTTTCACATGAAAGTGCCAAAGCAATTTTGGGGAGATGCTGTCATGGCTGCTTGCTACATCATCAATAGGATTCCAACAAGAATTTCACAAGACACTTCACCGTTTGAGGTACTAAACGGAACTAAACCTTTTCTTGATCATTTGAAAGTGTTTGGGTGTTTGTGCTTTGTGTTAATCCCAGGGGAACAAAGGAGCAAGTTAGATGTTAAAAGCACTAAGTGCATCTTTCTTGGCTACTCACCCACACAAAAGGGTTACAAATGCTACGACCCAACAACAAATCAGACATTTGTCTCTAGAGATGTCAAGTTTCTTGAGGAACAAGGATACTTCGAGAAAATAGATTGGAAAAGCTTTAGAGACCTATCCAACTCTACCTCGGATAGAGCAACCAGCCTAAGATACCTCTTGGAACACCTCGGTTATGGAATATCAAAGGAACAAGAGGGTAATGTCCCAAACAAATCGATTGAGGAGAAAGCATCCAAGGAGCTTCCACAATCACCTATGACTCAGCCACATTCCCCACTAGCCTTACCTCCCGAGGATCATGATCACAATGAGAAGGAACAAAGGGAAGAAGCTTTCCGGATAGAGGAAGTATTGGAAGAAGAGGTTCAAGAACAAAGCCCTCACCGAAGCACAAGGGTAAAACAAATGGATGAAACCTCTCGAATGGAGGAAGCAACAGAAGAAGAGGTTCAAGGACCAACCCTCCGCAGAAGCAATAGATTCAAAGACCATCCACGTATATACTACAACAACTACTCGGTGGCTCATTCTATTCAAGCGGTGTGTTCTCTCAACCTTCTACCAATGGATCATTGGGCCTTTGGCAGCAAACATAAGCTAGAACAAATACCAAAAACATATGAGGAAGCCAAGAAGATAAAGGTTTGGAGTGATGCTGTCGAAGATGAGGCAACCACTATGCAACGAAACAATACTTGGTATGAAGCAAAATTACCTCCGGGGAAAGAAAGCGGTAAGCTCAAGATGGATTTTTACCATTAAATACAAGAGAAATGGTGACATTGAACGATACAAGGCTCGCCTAGTGGCTCGGGGATTTAGTCAAACATATGGTGAAGACTATAATGACACCTTTGCACCGGTGGCAAAACTTCATACCGTTCGAGTAATCCTATCTGTGGCTACCAATCTCTCTTGGGAACTTTGGCAAATGGATGTCAAAAACGCCTTCCTCCAAGGAGAGCTTGAGGAGGAAGTGTATATGCATCCACCACCGGATCTTGAAAGACACATTACTCCCGGGAATGTCTCAAGACTCCGCAAGGCAATATATGGTCTCAAACAATCTCCGAGAGCATGGTATTACAAGTTGAGTACAACTCTCATGAACCGAGGCTTCAAAAGATCCGAGGCGGATCACACATTGTTTACTCTTCAAAGTTCCCAAGGTATTGTGATTATACTAGTCTATGTAGATGATTTAATCATATCCGGGGACGACAAAGAAGGTATCTCTTCTATCAAAGATCACCTAAAATCTGTTTTTGATATAAAAGACCTTGGAGAACTAAAATACTTTCTAGGAATTGAAATATGCCGATCATTGGATGGCTTATTCATGTCCCAAAGAAAGTATACACTTGATCTTTTGAATTAGACAAGAAAGATACGTTGCAAGGCTGCCAATACACCTCTTGAAGATGGGTACACGGTTGCGCGAAAGGGGGAGCAAGATGTGGAACCACTTGAAGATGCAACTCAATTTCGGAGGCTTGTAGGCAAGCTAATCTACTTAACAATTACAAGGCCGGATATATGCTTTACCGTGAATCAAGTGAGCCACTACATGCAAAATCCAAGCAAATATCATTGGTCATTGGTGGAACGCATCCTCCGATATCTCAAGAAACATCCATGTCAAGGTATATGGGTGGGAAGAAACTATAACACCGAGATCGTTGGGTATTGTGATGCGGATTGGGCCGGGGATCGGAATGATAGAAGATCAACAACTGGATATTGTACATTCATTGGTGGAAATATGGTAGCATGGAAAACCAAGAAGCAAATGGTGGTCTCTTGTTCAAGCGCGGAAGCCGAGTATAGAGCCATGAAGAAGCTCACTAATGAAGTAACATGGCTAAAAGCTCTTCTCAAAGATCTTGGAATTGACCATCCGAAACCAATCGCCATCCATTGTGACAACCAAGCCGCTATTCACATTGCATCTAATTCGGTGTTCCATGAGAGGACAAAACACATTGAGGTAGATTGTCATAAAGTAAGGGAGAAGATCCTTGAAGAAGTTACCCTACCATGCTTCACAAGGAGTGAAGATCAATTGGCGGATATCTTCACCAAAGCCGTGAGTCTCAAGGTATGTGATCACATATACCCAAAGCTTGGACTCACGGATCCAACACATCCTTGATCAAAGGTCCCCTCACTCATAGTTCGCATACTCTTTTTCCCTTAGTGGATTTTTGTCCCAAGTGGTTTTCTCCCTAAGGTTTTTAATGAGGTGTGAATTATGGGTCTTCCAAGTTTGAATTTTTACGTAGTAGAAATTTAAACTTGAGGGGGAGTATTGATCAAGACCTATCAAGGCCATCGAAATATAAATCGGGTCACAAATAAGTATCGGAATGCATTCAAAGAGTATCGGGTTAAGGAAGGCAGTCATAACACATTACCGGAACCATCGAACCATCAGGACGTGAGGCACGGACCGCGGGAAGGATTTCATGCACCGCGGTTTTGGGTTAACGCATGGAAGGAGATCTGTCCGAAGGAAACTCTCACCGCGGGAAGGTTTGTGATCGAGGAATACCTTACCGCGGATACAGAAAGGTCCGGAACGTGCACCACCAAAAAGTCAACACTTTCCCAAAGGTTGAATTATGATGCGCTGAGACTAAAGAGCCGTTTGGAAGACTTAGTTAGGGTCCCACTAGATCCTAACTAAGTAGATATGACCGTTAGGAGTGTGGGGACCAGCTGAGGCGTTTGTAAAAGCCGATGGAGCATTGAACCCGAGGCGAAAGCGACATGCCGCAAGACCGAGGAAGCATACGACCCGAGGAGAAAGCGACATGTCTTGGGATCGAGAAAGCGACATATTTTGGGATCGCCGAAGCCTATCTCTCCTCTCCAACGGTCACATAGGCGGCTAGGGCTCTTCATGTCGTCTCTTCCAATTAAACCTATATATACTCTTGTAATGCGATAATCAAAAATTCAATAAGAATGAGACTTTCATATCTTTTGTATCTTTATACTACAATCTCTATTTTCGCACACATGTCTCACTAAATTCTTATAGATGAAGCCTTCACTCTGATTGATAACTTGGCTGCAAGTTGTGGTAGTCATTGTGTAGAATATGATCTAACTAGAAAGGTAAACAACGTGGAGATTCAGAGGATTGATGACATTGCTGAAAAGTTGGATATCCTAATCCGAGCAAATCAGGGTAATCAGAGGAATGTGAGTTAGGTTGAGGACAGCAGAGAAGTTGCTCAGGTTCAAGATGATTCGGTTGGTTCTGAAGATCAAAGAGAGGTCGATTATGTTAACTGGCAGAACAGGGAACAAAACACGAATTACCTTTCCTATAGGAGCACTAACGTCGAGAACCCCCAAGATGTTACTTTTCCAGCACCCACACTGCCTCAAGGGTCACCTTTTCAGGGAAAGCCATTCATCCAGAACTAAGGTCAGAGATGGAATAATCAGAAGCCGTTTGTTCCGAATGCAGGAGGAAGTAACTGGCAAAGGCCGTATAAGCCTTATGTACCACCGCCAATGCAGCAACAACCTCCAGCAGCACCTTCAGGATCGTCAAACGAAGAGATTAAGGCCTTGATTCAGCAACTTGCTGTTGAGCAACAAAAGACTACCAGGGAGTTTAATGTTAAGATGGAAAACATCTACAATGACCTGAATGGGAAGTTTGAGTCAGTTTCTATGCATATCAAGAAGCTAGACACTTAAGTTGCTCAGACTGCTGAAGCTATGAGACGTCAACAAGGAGCTTTATTTGGGAAGGTTGAAAAGAATCCCAAGGAATCTTGCAATGTGGTAAATTCTGAAGTAGGGAGTTCAGTTGAGAGTAAGTACAACCCTCCTGTTCCATACCCTAAGGAGTTTGTGAAGATAGAAGATCAAGGAATGTTCACTGTACCTTGTCTGGTTGGACAGCTAGTTTTCAGCGATGCCTTGTGTGATTCTGGAGCTAGTATCAATGTTATCTCTTTGGAGACTATGCATAAACTCGATATTGAACTAATGCAGGAGCATCACTCGTCGGTTTTTTTTGGGGATGCATCTTCAAAGGTACCTAGAGTAAGACTTGTTGACTTCACTCTTCTGGTTGGGAATTGCAAGATCCCTACAGACTTTACGGTTGTTGAAATGGCAAGAGAAGGAGCTGTTCCAATCCTATTGGGAAGACAATTCCTCAACACAGCTGTGGCTAAGCTAGACTTCCTAAGTCAGAGAGTCGTGTTGCAGAACGTGGACAAGGATGTTTCATATCCTACTCGAGTTTCATCTAGTCGTTTTTGTGGGATGATTCGAGATGATGAAGGAAAGCAAGTGAACACTGAATCATTGACTCATGTTGCAGTAAATGATGAAGAAAACAATGACTGTGATGAGGAGTATGAGTTGTTCCGTGAACATGAGATGGACTCAGCTGAACATCAAGACACTTGTATCCTTTACCGTCTTGACAAATTATGCAACTATGATGTTAAAGGTTTTGTTATCAAATTTTTTGCAGGTAGTCCCTGTTTGATACTTGTGGAGTCTACATGGCCAAAGAGATATGCCACGATTAAACTGTTGCATTGTTGGATGCTTTAGGAAGGACAATCCATAAGAAAGATGAACAGTTGAAGAAGTTCATCATTGAGGAGATTAGTGTAATCCGAGGAGTGAGCAAACCTCACTCAAGTAGTTCCGCCATCTGAATGGCGTCCAAGTCAAGCTAATGATTGTAAAGAAGCGCTGATTAGGAGGCAACCCCCTGTTAGGTAGTTGGTTTTTTTGGTTTTTCTTTTTAGTTTGATTTCGTTTTTGTTTTTGTGTTTTTGTTCAAAGTAGGAAGCTGTCGAAAGCACTAATCGATCGATCCACCCAGTGATCGATTGATCAACCCACATAGAAGGTTTGCGCATAATCTAGAGCACGACCGAGCACTCAGAAATCGATCGAGCAAGAAGGCCGCACGTTCCGTTGCTTGACCGAACGAGCATAGCCCGACCGAACAAGCAAGGCCCGACTAATCAAGTAAGAAGACCGCACGATCTAGAGCACGACATGAAAAAGATTGATCGATCGAGCTTGGGAACCGCACGATCCAGAGCCCGACATAAAACAGATGGATCGATCGAGCCATTTTAGAAGAATTTGCGCACGATCCATTGCCCGACTTAGATGGTAAGGATCGATTGTTCTTTGGTCGCGATAGCACAGATCGATCGATCAAAGTAAGGATCGATCGATCCTACACCCAGGTTCATCTTCTTAACCGCGCATAGCGATTTTATTCCGAAAAATTTCAAATCCGAAAATTTTCAAAACTCGATTTCTCTATCGTTTTTCATCCGCTTTCAACGATTCAAAAGCCTAATCCGCTTAGAATTTCAACGTCTATCTGATTCTGTGGTTCATTTCTTTGATTAGCAAATGTATGTTCTCTAAATTCGAATTTTAGGTCCGATTTTGGAAGTTGAATCGGGAACAGGGGAATTTGCTTTCTTGTTGATTTTCATTGATTAAGTGATGCATGTGCCTTCTTCGTACATGGATTATACCCCCTCTTGCTGTTTGGGTCGTTGAATTTCAATTAGAGGTTGCTTGTTAGGTTGAAGAAGAATTTCTAGAGGAATTTTGGAATTTTTAGGCTTGATTTTGATGATTATAGTTCGATTGATCATTGCTGGATGTTGATGGTGTTTAATTGAATAAGCAATCGGATCAATGATCATTTATACGCCTAGAATATCGAACTCTTGTGAAATTTCTCGATCACGAACTCATTTTTTTTATTGTGTTTCTGTTCTTTCATTGTAGATGGTTCGTACATCAACCTCTAATCCTAAGAAACCTACAAAGAAGGTCCGGGTATCTTCGAATCTCTAGTGCGGTCAGTCGTCGCAACAGCACGACGATGCACCTAGACAAGGACAACTTGGTGAGTCTTTTCCATGGCCGAGACCGGAACAAACGTACTTTGTCGATAATGTGGCTAGCAGAGACACTCTTTCTTATGTCAGAACTACGACAACGTACAAAGATAGATATGAAAGAGACGGTTGGAAGAGCTTTCATGAAAGCTTCTATGATCAACTCCTGACTAACGCGTTGATCCCGACAAAGTTCCTTTGCCGTGAGACACTGTTAGGTTTTTAAATAATTCGACAATTATCAATTTTGACTAATCTAGCAAAAACCTTAAGCCCTAGGTCTTGTATTAACTTAATTGAATCTAAAAATAGGGAACTCGATTATACCTGAAGTTTGATTGGTACACCGGAGATAAAATCAGGTATAAGACTAGCAAGTGCTCCAAGTGTAACACATCTATTGATAGTCCACACGCACGCAAGTAGGAGATAAGTTTGCTAGAACTTTGTGTGCAATTATCTTAGGGTTTTGCCTTGTGCAATCAGCGGATAGAGTTTCTCCTTCATCTCAATAACGTGCCCTATATCATATATATAAGGAGTTTAAGTTAACCTAGTTAATTCCTAGTTGAACTAGGATTAATTTAGGCCCAACCCAAAACACCTAATTAATTCCTAGTTGAATTAGGATTAATTTATGCCCAGTCAAAAACAGCTACTTAATTCCTAGTTGAATTAAGATTAATTTAGGCCTGGCCCAAAACACATGTTCTCATCCGAAACCATGTATTATTACGCTCAAGTTGTGAATCATTCCTATAATGATCATTCCCTATTGAATTGTCTCCATTTGCTTAGGTGTGTGACCCAATAGGATCACATAGTACTAGCAGTGAGTATCTCAACTCACAGATTACAAGTGGACTCTAGCAAGCCATTACAACCCCTAGTACCATATGACTTTGTCTAATCTCGATGTTAGAACCGACCACACGAGTAATTACAAATGATTGCAGGACATTCCCAACAATCTCCCACTTGTACTGGAATCATATATTCCCAAATCCCTTTGTCTTCATATCTCTATCTGCTCTAAGGCAAGAGTTCGTGTCATCCTTATCGAATTTGAATTTGTACTGATAGAGCAAACAAGCGTCTATCACCTTGTTTGAGCACGACCATGCATTTTACAGTATCAAATCTTTTGAAGAGCCCAGAGATATATTTCTCCCTTATATAGGAGGGACAAATTCCATCTTGTTCCTTTCTCACATTTCATGATCCGCCCGACAAATTTCTTTATAACCACTAACGGTTGACGTTTGAAATTTTCAAAACATACCAATTCATGTGCAATAAAACAGCATGAACTCAGATCTAAGGACTATGCTCTATAGTCATATGAGAATCTCTTATGACACTCATTATACGATCTCTTAGAGTTTTCATAGCGGGTCATTTCCGATGCTATGTTCATCTGACACACATCTATCTGATTGACTTCATACTTATTATCAATGACTCCATAAAACTTAATCATCAGTCACCTCACATACTAGTCTATCTCGTTATTAGTATCCCACTTTAATAACCATTGATTCGAGAATGAAATAATTCATGCATTTTTACGCCTATATGGTTTCATGATCAAATCCTCAACTTGATGACCTATAAGAATGTCATGATTATTTCAGGCTAAATATTTAATACAAGTATTAAATAGAAATGAAATAATTTCATTAAAACATAACCAAAGTATGTTTACTTCATAACATAAAACTATTATAACTCCCACTGGAACTAAGATTACATCTTAAGATACCTAAGGCCTATGCCATTGGCATGATACTCATGCTTAGTCCGTGAAAGTACTTTCATCAAAGGATCAGTGATGTTCTCTTCAATAGAAACTCGGGTGATCTTCACGTCTCCTCTTTCAACGATATCTCTAATCTGATGATATTTCCTCTCTATATGCTTGGATCTCTGGTGCGATCTGGGCTCTTTTGCCTGTGCAAAGGCTCCATTATTGTCACAATATAGCACCACCGGCTCAGCAAAACTCGGAATCACCCCAAGTTCAGAGATGAACTTCTTTATCCATACAGCTTCCTTCGCAGTTTCAGAAGCAGCGATGTATTCAACTTCAGTAGTGGAGTCAGCTACGGTGCTTTGCTTGAAACTCTTCCAACTAACTGTACCGCCATTCAGACAGATGACGTAACCAGACTGAGACCGGGAATCATCCTTATCCGTTTGAAAGCTTGCATCTGTGAATCCACTAATAACCAACTCCTCACTTCCTCCGTACACCAAGAACATATCCTTAGTATTCCTCAAATATTTCAGAATGTACATGATGGATCCTATTGCCGAAGCATATGGAATCCTACTCATGCATTCTCGCTCAGCAGGTGTCTTGGGACACCCCGTCTTGCTTAGAACCATACCATGAGACATTGGTAAGAAGCCCTTCTTGGAATCATGCATACTGAATCTCCTCAAGACCTTATCTATATAAGTGTCTTGACACAATCCGATCAGCCTTTTAGGTATATCTCGATAGATTCTGATTCCAAGAATATAGGCGGCTTCCCCATGTCCTTCATCGAGAAACATTTTCCGAGCCAAGCCTTAACGGACTTCAGCTACAGAATGTCATTTCCGATAAGTAAGATATCATCCATGTACAGCACAAGAAACGCAACTGCGCTCCCACTAAACTTCTTGTATACGTATCTTTCTTCTTCGTTCATGATAAAGCCAAATTCTTTGACTGCTTCATCGAAAGAAAGATTCTAACTCTGTGATGCTTGCTTCAATCCATAAATGGATTTATGAAGTTTGCACACTTTCCCAGCAGTTTTAGGATCAACAAAACCCTCGGGTTGTGTCATATACACATCCTCTTCCAGAATACCATTCAGGAACGCGGTTTTGACTTCCATCTGCCAAATCTCATAATCATAATGAGCAGCAGTCGCTAGGAGAATCCGAATAGACTTAAGCATAGCTACTAGAGAGTATGTTTCATCATAGTCAACACCGTTGACTTGTTTGAAACCTTTAACTACCAGTCTAGCTTTATAAATCTGTATGTTACCATCCACATCAATTTTCTTCTTGAAAACCCATTTACACTCGATTGCTTTCGCACCATGAGGTAAATCGACCAACGAACAAACTTGGTTTTTTGACATGGATCCCATTTCGGATTGTGTGTCCTTTAGCCACTTTTCAGAGTCAGGGCCCATCATTGCTTCTTTGAAGTTTGCAGGTTCATTGTTGTCAACGATCAACAAATCCTATCATTTTGTCACGAGGAATCCCAAATATCTCCCAGGTTCATGACGGATTCTACCGGATCTGCGAACTTCAAGCTCTACAGGTGTTGATTGGACAACATCTTGCGAGTCTAACTGCTGCTCTTCCTGTACGGATTGAGCAGCTTTCTGTAGCTCTCGAATTTCTTCAAGTTGTACTTTACTCCTACTGTTTTTCTTAGAAAGACACTCTCTCTCAAGAAAAACACGTTGTCGATCAATAAACACTTTGTCCTTGGTTCGGTTGTAGAAATAGTACGCCTTGGTTTCCTTTGGATAACCAACGAAGAAGCATTTATTTGATTTCGATGCAAGTTTATCGGATATTAATCGTTTCACGTAAACCTCGCATCCCCAAATATTCAAGAAAGACAGATTGGGAAATTTTCCTGTCCACATCTCATATAGTGTCTTTGCCACTGATTTTTATGGCACTCTATTCAACGTAAACGCAGAAGTTTCTAGAGCATATCCCCAAAAGGATAAAGCAAGATCAGTGTGACTCATCATTGATCGAACCATGTCAAGTAATGTTCGATTCCTCCTCTCAGACACACCATTCCATTGTGGTGTTCTGGGAAGAGTGAGTTGTGAAATAATTCCTTAATCAGATGGTCGTTGAACACTTGACTTAAGTATTCACCTCCTCGATCAGATTGAAGAACCTTAAAACTCTTGCCAAGTTGATTCTATACTTCATTTTAGAACTCTTTGAACTTTTCATTAAATAAACATAACCATATCTACTGAAGTCATCAGTAAATGTAATGAAGTAGTTGAAATTTCCTCTGGCACTTAGGCTCATCAGACCGCATACATCGGTATGTATAAGGACCAATAAGTCACTGGCCCTTTCATTGACTTTGTTGAAAGGAGCCTTTGTCATTTTGCCCAATAAACAAGATTCACATTTCTCAAATGATTCATAATCAAATGAGTCCAAAAGCCCATCATGATGAAGTTTTTGGATGTGTTTCTCGTTTATATGCCCTAAACGAAGCCAAAGAAAACTCGGATTCAAATCATTTACTTTGAAGCGTTTGATATTAATGTTATATTTAGGTGTAGATTGGTCAAGAATATAAAGCCCATTCGATAATGGGGCGCTGCCATAAAATAAGTCATCTCGAGTAAAAGAACAACATTTGTTTTTAATCGAAAATGAAAAACCTTCAGTATCCAAAACCGAAACAGAAATAATGTTTCTGCTTATAGCAGGTACATAGTAGCAATTTTCTAAAACCAAAACTAAACCAGATGGAAGAGACAAATTATATGTTCCTACGGCTAATGCAGCAACTCTTGCTCCATTTCCTACACGTAAGTCCACTTGCCCCTTCTCCAAGCTTCTATATTTGCTTAGGCTTTGAATATTAGTACAGATATGAGCACCACTGCCGGTACCAAGTACCCATGAAGTAGAACTTGTTAAAGCAACATTTACTTCGATAACACAAATACCTGAGAGAGCGTAATACTGCTTCTTCATCTTCTTGTAATCTTCCAAATGTTTCTTGCAGTCTCTTTTCCAATGCCCTTGCTCGTTACAGTAGTTGCAGACGTTCGTTTTAGATGGACCGGGCCTGGTTCTGGGTATGTATGTGGCCGGCTCCTGGTTCACAACCGGATCAGCTTTAGCCTTTCCCTTACCCTTGTCTTTCCCATGTTTCTTAAACGATTTACCCCCTTGCACTAAGAGTGCAGGCGGGGCGCCCTTCTTGACATTCAGCTATACGTCTTAAGCATTCCATGCAGCTCAGTCAATGTCTTTGTCATGCTGTTCATATTATAGTTCAATATGAACTGATGATAACAAGACGACAATGACTGAAATATGATGTCCGTAGCCAACTCTTGGCTAAGGGGACAGTCTAGTTTAGCCAGATAATCAATATAACCCATCATTTTCATGACATGACTACTCACCGAATCATCCTTCGATAGTTTGCATTCGATGAGAGATTTCACCGTTTGGTATCTCTCATGTCGTGCCTGTTCCTCAAACATTCCCTTCAGGCCAGTCACAATCTCGATGGGCGACACCATATTCTTGTATTGCACCTGCAGTTCTGAGGTCATTGTCGCAAGCATCAAGCATTGCACATCTATCACATCATTGGAATGCTTATCCCAAGCATTCCTAACTGCAACAATGGCATTGGCAGCCGGTCTAGGAGGCAAAACTTGTTCCAAAACATAGTCTTTCTTCTCCTGCCTAAGAACAATTCTCAGGTTACGGTGCCAACTCAGGAAATTCTTCCCATTAAACTTGTCCTTCTCAAGGACAGATCGAAGGGAGAATGAGTTGTGGTCATGGTTATTGTTATTTACAATAGCTGAAATTAAGAGAAGTTAGGAGTTTTAGTTATGATGATTTAAGTGTTGAGAAATCTTAACATATTTAAGAAAACTCACATTGAGTTCAATCAATAGTTCCTCGATTGAATACAGTGATCCCGAGATCCATATTTCAGAAAAATCTGAGTGAGCTGAGCTCATCGCCCAAACCTTAGTTATTTATGTAAGAAACTTATTTGCTAGTTATATCACATATATAACTCTCGGTCGTGATTTGACATCTCATATGCCAAAATCACTCCAATGTCTCAAAGCTCAAGACAGTTTTGATAGCTCAGTCAAGTAAACCAATCTCATAGTCATATGGTAAAGGTTACCATCTGCCTCACTCATGTCAAAGTAGGTACCTAATCTCTCTC
>JAKUCM010004326.1:0-37131 GCA_023374145.1 Lepidium sativum | reverse complement strand
TTGTACCAATTCACTTATGTAAGTTGTGTCCTTTCATATTATACTTTATTCAACCGTCAAGACTACTACTTATTACTCGTTTCGCTGTGTGTTGTCTGCAACTATTTTAGTTACCAAATAAGTACAGACATACATGATTTTCATAGATACTGTATGAGCTAGCCGATAATATATATGTTACTCGGATAACATATTTGTTAATAATTCCATATATAGTTGTGATTATCATACTTGTTGATGGTACCATCTAACTTGTAGATTACCATTTACAAGTTGTGTTATCCGGTATTTTAAATTACTCCAAATAAATATTTTACCCAATACAATATATTATCTAGGATAACAATAAGAAAAACAACACATTAAAATATATGTTATCCCCGTAATTAATATTTTGTCAGTCAGCTTCATCAACCCCAAATAAGCACTATTGGATCGAGGTTCTCTTCATTTTTAATCCAAATGGCCTAATAGCATCAAGCTAATTAAAATTTTGGAAAGGGCACTTACTAAATTTACAAAACAAATGGAGATATTGACCTGATTAAGTGTTAATTTGATTTCCACTATAAACGGACTAAAACATTAATTTTATATATTATTTTCATACAAGTATGAACGTATATATATATTCGGATTCAATAAACAAATGTTTTTTTTTATATTATCAGTGAATATAATATTCTTAATATATTAAAAAAGCGTTTTGAGAAAACAGCCAATTTAATATTAACTTTACGGGTTTCATTTTAAACGTAAACTTCTTTTTTCTCCATAAATTTACAAACTTTTCATTGACCACGCCATATTAGTATTATTGGTAGTCAAAAATAATCGACATAAGCATCGTTAGTTAAGTTAACGCGTCGTTTGTTCTGCTTAATGAAATAATCAAAACGCTATCGTTTTGAGATGAGATAAGCCTAATTCTTCTTACATCTTCTCCGCCGTTCTGCGATTTCTCCATTTCAATTTCAAAACTGTTCTGCGATTTCCCCATTTCATTTTCGAAATCGTTTTGCGATTTCCCATTTTCATTTTCGAAATCGTTATGCGATTTTCCCATTTAATTGTCTGAGAATCTCAAATCAACGATGAGAACGAAGAAATAAGTGATACGATGTCACATTAGCTACATTAATATGTTTAGTAAAAGTGGATATGCCAGCGAGAATTCTGGTGCTCATGAAGATCGGATTCAAATGAATTCAAGTGAAGCATTAGATAAGGAAAATGAGTCGGGCGAATATGATATGAGAAATGAGTTGCGTGAAGACAAAAAAGAAGAGGAAGAAAAACCAGAAGAATGACTATAATAGCGGAGAAGAATATTGTGATGCCTTCGAAGAAGTGGTTCCTATTGAAGAGAATGCATGTCAAGTTTTGTCTTATTACTTTGGTAATATTGGATCTAGGTGGAGTAGAGATGATGATAGTGAAGCTAATGATAGAGAAGATGAGGTTAAGATAGATGATTATATACCTGAGAGTGACAGTGCTTCATCTGACGATGACGAGGATGATGAAAAACGGAATGGTCACAATTCAAAAGAAGTTAGATAATGAGATTCTTAGGCTTGGGAAAACATTTGGCTCTGCAGCAGATTTTAAGAAAGCTTTGTTCAGATATTCTCTGAAAACAGGTTATGATGTGAGCATTGACATGGAGACCATTCTTGGTCCAACTCCACGAGGCTTAAAAAGGTTCCATAGAATGTAATTGTGTTTCACTGATCAAAAATAATCTTGGAAGAGATATTGTAGACCCGTTATAGGAGTTAGCGGTGCTTTCCTAAAATGGGATATCAAAGGGTAGTAGTTAGTTGCAGTTAGGCGTGATGGTGGTAAGCAGATTTTTCCTATTGCATAGGCAGTCGTCGAGATTGAGAATGATGTAAACAGGGATTGGTTTATACATCACTTGAAGATTGGTTCATGACTTGGTGAAGGCAATAACTACACAATACTATCTGACAAACAAAAGGTAAATATGGCATCACAATTAGTATTATCTGATTTTGATTTTTAACATATCTAAGCATTTTAACTTACAATTTTTGTTGTTGAAGGGTAAGGTGAAAGTAATCCACAATCAGCTACTTGAGCTGAGCATAGAATGTGTGCTATACACATTCTAGGCCATTAGAGATAAGACAATCGTGACATAGAGATGTAGAGGTTGTACTGGAGAATTGGGAAAAGTTACACAACAGGAGAATATCTCAAGAGTTTTGAGGCGTTGATGCAATGTAGCCAAAGAGCTTATGATGCTATACTCAAACTACATCTAGAAACATAGTGTCAGGCATTCTTCAGGGAAGGAACTTGCTACAATGACAATCTTAATACTCTTTGTGAGTCATTCAATCAAACTATTTGTGAGGCTAGGACAAAACCATTGCTAGATTTGTTGGAGGATATTAGGAGACAATGCATGGTGAAAACTGCTAAAAGGTCGTTTATAAGTCAGAAATTAAAGACTAGATTCACAAAGAGTACTCATAAAAAAGTAGATTGGGCCATAGAAAAATCAAGGTATTATGTCAAATACATGTCAACTGGTGACATACACGAGATTGACCTACATGGTTGTTCTTACTGGGTCAATATGAGGCAACAAATTTGTGGTTGTTTGAAGTGGCAGTTGAATGGAATACCATGTGAACATGCCGCAAATATTATTATTGGCAAAAATTGAATGTGGATGATTATGTTTCAGAGTATTTTAGCACTCAACTTTGGCGAGATACATATGCGATTGGGATATAGTCTATGGAGGAATGAAGTTGTGCCCTATGGTGAACCGGTTACCAGTTCTACCACCACCAAAGATAGTAGGAAAGACTAAGAGACCAAAAAAGTATGCAAGGCGTAAATTTCATAATGAAGCTTCCACAAGTTCAACCACCTCGAGGCTGACTTGGAAAACCCAAGTTATGACTTACTCCAAGTGTAGAGAAGAAGGAATAACAAGAGCAGCTGCAATACTACACCAGTTGAGCATGTTGCTAAACGGCCATAAAGTCCTCCAAGAAAGCATCCGGTTTGTACAGTATTTACCATATTCTGATAGGTGTTGTTCATTTTAAACATTCTTATTGGTTTTGTTTATTGTAGGTTGAAGAAGTTGGTGGATTACAACTTCAACTCTATACATCACAAGTTGGATCACAAGCTAGATACTCATAAGAAGGGATCTCTTCTATCCGTGGATCCGAAGTTTAGATTCTAATGCTATTTGGTTCATGTACATTTTGTCTTTGATGTTAACTATTGCAATGTTCTGATTTGAAGACTTTTAGTTATCATTTTAAGACTTTTGCAATGTTGTGTCTTTTTCATGTGTAAGACTTTTAAGTAATAATATGTTGTAAAAGTTACTTTTCAAGAGGTTATTAACCTTTGTTTTCTCAATTTTCACCATTCATATTTCTTATTTTATATTTTTTATTTCACATTTCACCATTCATATTTGTTACTTCAGAGCGTACAACAAAAACACAATGAACAACAAATTTGTTATACACAACACAAACCCAACACTTGAATAAAAAATAATACATTCAAAGTACTATCACAACCATGAAACGGAGTTCATGGGTTGTCTTCCGTGTGCAATATTTACTTCCTTACACCGATTCCACATTCTCAGAAATTCATACTTAGCACTTGTTAGTCTCATTATACTCTCTGTAAACTTAGTATACTTTTCAAATCAAGCAAAATCAAAAATAAATTCGAAAACTCGAAACAAGATAGAAATGAAGATATCGAGAAAGGGGAAAAGTGAGGATTATGACTCAATTCTTAGGGATTTCAATTTTTTCCAGCTAAAATGTTGAGTTTCATTAAACGAAATAATCCGTTTGATTTAACTAACGATGCTAAACATATTGATCAAGACCTATCAAGGCCATCAAAATATCAATCGGGTCACAAAAAGAGTACCGGAGTGTGAAAATGTGTATCGGGTCTCAAACGGCACTCAGACGAGCTTACCCGGACCGCATGACCACCGGGACGAGAGGCACGTACCGCTGAAAGGTTTTAACGTACGGTGGTTCGTGGTCAACACACGAACCGGAAAAGTCAATGCGCGGACCTAGTACATACCGCGGGAAGTCCCAGTATGCACCGCGGGAAGGTCTGGTACAAACCGCGGGAAGGTCCAGCACATACTGCGGGTAAGACCGGGATCGAGGAAAATCAACCCGCGGTACAGCGCAATATGTACCGCGGGAAAGAAAATATCCGAGGGACATGTACCGCGGGAAGGAAAATGTCTGAGGGACATGTACCGCAGGATCGAGCCAACGCACACCACAAAAGTCAACATTTCTTCAAATCTGAAATGCGATGCGCAGGAGCTTCTTGGATCGTTCGGGAAGCTTAGTTAGGGTCCCACTTGACCCTAACTAAGCTGATATGACCGTTAGGAAGAGCGGGGACCAGCGGAGCTTTTCGTCAAGGCCGAGGAAGCAAAGGACCCGAGACGATAGCGACATGCCGCAAGACTGAGGGGGCGTGCGACCCAAGGTGAAAGCGACATGTCTCAGACTTGCCAAAGTCACCCTCTCTCCTCCCAATGGTCATCTCCGCGACGGCTAGGGCTTCTCTTTGTGCAAAAAGATTGTAACATCATATATATATGCCTTTGTAACCTTGATACATTTTTATCTAATCCTAATTAATGAATTCTTCGATCAATCTCTCTATCTCTTCTCTTATTCTCAATTACTCTCTCTAAAATCTAACATGGTATCAAAGCAAAGCTCTTGATTCGTTCATTTCTTCCGCTCAAAAACTCACAAAATCTCCATTAATTCTCTTGGTTTCTTAAAATCTTTCAAAATCTTATTTCGTTTTTTCTCTTTTCAACTCAAATTCTTCAAGGGAGATATGGAACATAATAAAGCTTTAATCATTCCCATTGTTCTCAAAGGAAGCAACTACTTGGTATGGGCTCGAACCGCAAAAACCACAATTTGTGGCAAAGGGTTTTGGAGACATATCGTAAAGACAAAGCCTCCGACAAAAATCATTGACTCCTCGGATGAAGAAGGAGATTCTCAAGATGAAGGAAAATTGGATGAAGAAGACAAGTGGTATCAAGAAGACCAAGTTTTCAAAGCTATTATCCAAAACTCTCTTGAAACAACCATTCTCGAAGCCTACTCATATTGTGAGAGTGCAAAGGAGCTATGGGATACTCTTAAGAAGGTCTTTGGAGACACCTCTAACATCACAAGGGTGTTTGAAATTCAAAAGGAGCTAAGTGAGCTTCGACAAGAAGACATGAATTTCTCCAAGCATTTTGGCACTTGGAGATCCTTATGGGCCCAAAATGAAGCACTTCGACCAAGCACTTTGGATCTAAGATTCTAAATGAACGGCGTGAACAAGACAAAGTTTTCAGCCTTCTCCTCACACTTAACCCTGAGTTTAATGACCTCATTAAGCACATCTTGAGAGACAAAAAGTTGCCAAGTCTTGAGGAAATTTTTTCTCAGCTCCACAAGGAACAAGGTTCGAGTGGTCTCTTTGGTGGTAAGAAAGAACTCCCTTCCGCAAATCGAGTAGCATACAAGCGTGATGACAAGAGGAGAAGTGTAGTGTGAACATTGCAAGAAATCTGGACACACCAAAGAGAAGTGTTGGATTCTACATCCACATCTTAAACCAAGTAAGTTCCAAAAGGAGCCTAAAGCCAATCTTACCCATGGAACGGAGGATAGCTCGTCACAACCAAGTACCTCCGGTCAAGGAGAAAGCTCACAAGATGGAACGGCTATGAACTCCTCAATGAACGATGTGGTTAGGAAATCAGATTTGGAGGCACTCATGAAAGCCATTGCCACTCTCACCAATTCTGGTACCACTTTCTTATCTCATAAATCTAGTAAGAGCCTAGTGGTGGACTCGGGTGCTTCTCATCACATGATTAGCAATCCGAGTCTACTTGAAATGATTAGGCCAACAATAGGTAATGTAGTGGTAGCTAATGGTGAGAAAGTACCAATAAAAGGCTTAGGAAATTTAAGAATATTTAATAAAGACACCAATGCTTTTTATATGCCTAATTTTCACTCAAATCTCCTATCTGTTAAGAGGACGACTTCCGATTTGAATTGTTATGCCATTTTTTGTCCCAATGAAGTATGGTTTCAGGATATTAAGAGTGGCAAGCTGATTGGAAAAAGATGAACCCATGGAGATTTCTACGTGCTTGAGGAGCCTCTCTCTAAAGCTCTGAATTTATCTTTATTCAGTTCAAATGTTGTTAGTTGCTTGAACACGGTTTGACATGCTAGATTAGGACATCCTCACTCTTGTGCTTTAGGATTAATTATGCCAAATGTTTCTTTTGATAATTTAAGTTGTGAGGCTTGTATTATGGGAAAACATTGCAAAACCATTTTTCCGAATTCTAGTACAATATATGAGAAATGTTTTGACTTAGTACATTCGGATGTATGGACATCACCATGTGTATCTAGGGATAACCTTAAGTATTTTGTCACTTTTATTGATGAAAAATCCAAGTATACTTGGCTCACATTAATCACATCCAAAGATCGCGTATTTGATGCATTTATAAATTTCCAAAATTATGTAACTAATCAATTCAATGCCAATATTAAGGTACTAAGATCGGAAAATGGAGGAGAATACACAAGCACAAAATTCTGGGATTATCTTAACAAACATGGCACAATCCACCAAACAAGTTGTCCCTACACACCCCAACAAAATGGGGTGGCGGAACGCAAAAATAGACATCTTATGGAGGTAGCTCGATCCATGATGTTCCACATGAAAGTTCCCAAGAAATATTGGGGAGATGCGGTTATGGCGGCTTGCTATCTCATAAACCGGATCCCAAAAAAAGTCTTGGAAGACTCATCCCCATTTGAGGTACTCAACGGTAACAAACCCTCCATTAATCACCTTAGAGTATTTGGATGTGTTTGCTTTGTGTTAATTCTAGGGGAACAAAGGAGAAAATTAGACTCAAAGAGCACCAAGTGCATGTTTCTCGGATATTCAACAACTCAAAAGGAATACAAGTGTTATGATCCAACCACGAGTAGGACATATGTGTCTAGAAATGTCAAATTCCTTGAAGAACAAAGCTATTTTGACAAAAGCCTCCGACATCTTCTTCGTCACTTGGGAACTTCAGCCGGGGAAAATGAGGAGGAGATCAGTCACAATGGGAATGAGGAGAATCAGAATGCAGAAAAATTTACCTTGCCTAGTGATGATACACCCATCGGCACCTATGAGGAAGGAGTTACGCCTACCGAAGATGCGACTAACCTGAGGGGAGCGATCTTAAGGACGAGGATGTGGAGGCCAGAGATCATAACCCCAACGAATCTCATGTGGTTCTAGAACCCCAACAACCAGTCTTAAGGCAGAGCTTGCGGCTAAGGAAGGATCCTCAACAACCGGTCCTAAGGCGGAGCTCACAAATCAATTCAAGAACCTACTATTACAACAATGAAGTCGTAGCACATCCCATCTAAGCCATGTGTTCTCTTAACCTTCTACCATCAGAATATAGGGCTTATCTTGGCAAGATTGAGACACATCACACTACCAAGACGTATGATGAAGCTAAAGGGATCAAAGAATGGTGTGAAACGGTCAATGCCGAGGCTAATTCCATGGAGAGGAATAATACGTGGGAAGAAGCAAGTCTTCTTTCGGGAAAGAAGGCTTAAAGCTCACGGTGGGTCTTCACTATAAAATTCAAAAGCACCAGGGATATTGAACGTCACAAGGCTCGGCTAGTCGCAAGGGGTTTTACACAAACATATGGTGAGGATTATGTTGAAACCTTTGCTCCCGTGGCCAAGCTTCACACCATACGAGTAGTATTCTCACTTGTTACCAACCTAGCGTGGGAACTTTGGTAAATGGATGTCAAAAACGCCTTTCTTCAAGGTGAGCTTGAAGAAGAGGTATACATGCAACCTCCTCCCGGACTTGAACATAAGGTATCTCCCGGGAAAGTCCTCCGACTGAGGAAAGCTCTCTACGGTTTAAAATAGTCTCCAAGAGCATGGTATCACAAGTTGAGCACAACTCTCCTAGCTCGATGATTTAAGAGGTTGGAAGCCGATCACACCTTATTTCATCGTCAAACCGGAAAAAAGGATAGTAGTGGTGCTCATATACGTAGATGACTTGATCATTTCCAGCAATGATAAGGATGGTATTGCTTACACTAAATCCTATCTTAAATCCATATTTGATATTAAGGATCTTGGAGAACTAAAGTACTTTCTAGGGATTGAGGTTTACCATACCTTGATAGGCCTATTTCTATCCCAACGAAAGTACACACTTGATCTCTTGAATGATACAGGAAAATTAGGTTGCAAACCAGCCAAGACCCCTCTAGAAGATGGCTACAAGGTCGCGAGAACGGGGGAGAACAATAATGAACCGCTTGAGGATGCAACCCAATACCGAAGACTTGTGGGAAAATTGATCTACTTAACCATCACTAGACCAGATTTATGCTTGGCCGTCAACCAAATCAGCCAACATATGCAAAATCCTACAAAATATCATTGACGTATGGTGGATCATATCTTGTGTTACCTCAAGGGAAGTCCGGGTCAAGGTATTTGGATGAGAAAGAATGACAACACCGAGATTGTAGGGTATTGTGATGCGGATAGGGCCGGAGATCGCAATGATAGGAGATTAACCACCGGTTATTGTACCTTTATCGGAGGCAACTTGGTAACATGGAAAACAAAGAAGCAAAAGGTTGTGTCATGCTCTAGTGCCGAGGCGGAGTATAGAGCAATGAAGAAATTGACCAATGAGTTTACTTGGTTGAAAACACTTCTCAAAGATCTTGGAATTGAGCAAGCTCATCCGATCACAATGCATTGTGACAATCAAGCCGCCATACATATTGCCTCGAACTCAATGTTTCATGAGAGGACGAAGCACATTGAGATTTATTGCCATGTTCGAGAAAAGATTCTTGAAGGAGTAATCTTGCCGTGTTTCACAAAGAGTGAGGATCAATTGGCAGATATCTTCACAAAGGCCGCGAGTCCCAAGGTATGTGATCACATATACCCAAAGTTTGGACTCGCGGATATCACACGCCCTTGATCAAAGGTCCCCTCACTCACGGTTTCACATACTCTCTTTCCCTTAGATGAGTTTTGTCCCAAGTGGTTTTCTCTCTAAGGTTTTTAATGAGGTGTGGGCCGTGGGTCTTCCAAGTTTCTCATCTACCTTGTAGATGTCAAACTTGAGGGGGAGTATTGATCAAGACCTATCAAGGCCATCAAAATATCAATCAGGTCACAAAAAGAGTATTGGAGTGTGAAAATGTGTATCGGGTCTCAAACGGTAATCAGACCAGCTTACCAGAACCACATAACCAACAGGACGAGAGGCACGTACCGCGGGAAGTTTTTAACGTACCGCGGTATGTGGTCAACGCACAGACCGGAAAAGTCAACACGCGGACCTAGTACATACCGCGGGAAGTCCCAGTACGCACCACGGGAAGGTCTGGTACGAACCATGGGAAGGTCAAGTACGTACCGCGAGTAAGACCGAGATCGAGGGAAATCAACCCGCGGTACGTACTGAAAGAAAATGTCTGAGAGACATGTACCGCAAGAAGGAAAATGTTCGAGGGACATGGACCGCGAGATCGAGTGAACGCGCACCGCAAAAGTCAACATTTCTTCAAATATGAAATGTGATGCGCGGGAGCTTCTTGGATCGTTCGGGAAGCTTAGTTAGGGTCCCACTTTACCCTAACTAAGCTGATATGACCGTTAGGAAGAGTGGGGACCATCAGAGCTTTTCGTCAAGGACGAGGAAGCGAAGGACCCGAGACGATAGCGACATGCCGCAAGACCGAGGGAGCGTGCGACCCAAGGTGAAAGCAACATGTCTCGGGATTGCCAAAGTCACCCTCTTTCCTTCCAACAGTCATCTCTGCGACGACTAGGGCTTCTCCTTGTGCAAAAAGATTGTAACCTCATATATATATATATGCCTTTGTAACCTTGATACATTTTTATCTAACCCTAATCAATGAATTCTTCGATCAGTGTTTCTATCTCTTCTCTTATTCTCAATTATTCTCTCTAAAATCTAACAAAACATCAGTTAGTTTTGACTAACAATAATACTAGTTTGGTGTAATAAACGGAAAATTAACAATTTTTATTAAAAAGGAAGTTTGATTTTAAAATAGAAAAATGCGTAAATTTGATATTAGACGGATCGTTTTCTCAAAACTTTTCATAAAAGTATAATGAAAATTGGTGATGAACTCATAAGTTATGTGTAGATATATATTTCAACTTAATTAATGATGCGTCATTCGCATCCCTTATTCATTATTTACATCCTTATTTATAGAGTGAGTCTATCATTGATGGGCCCAGAAACTTTTTAGACCATGGTATAAAATATAATAAAAGTTAAAAATAAATTTTAATTATTTTGGGTGTCAAGTACAAAAGTGGCTGAATTAACTCCTATCTAAATATATTTGAACTCAACATCCTTATTTATAGAGTGAGTCTATCATTGATGGGCCCAGAAACTTTTTAGATCATGGTATAAAATATAATAAAAGTTAAAAATAAATTTTAATTATTTGGGTGTCAAGTACAAAAGTGGCTGAATTAACTCCTATCTAAATATATTTGAACTCAATAATTGGTGTACCATTTGCATCCTCTACTTATAGAGTGGGTTCGCCACCACCCAACATGAATAAGATGGATAAGATATATATATATATATATATGATTTTGAAAATACAATATAAATACTTTTAGTTGTGAATTAAATTTTATTAATTTAATTATTAAATATATATATATATATATATATCATAAAATTATAGGTTATCGTCGAATTGTTGAATCTAAATTAATTAACTTAACAATGTTAACAAAATAGAAAAACTAGTTTAAATGCAAAAATAATCTGACTATATGTTATTTCCGTAACCCGTCCAAATTGTTTGTAAGAAAAGTTGGTCTAGATTATTGGTTTATTCTATCGTTTTTTTTGTCAAAGGCAATCTCAAATAAGGTGCAAATGCACAAAAACTAGTTACAATCAACAATAACATGTTTCTCGAACAAACCTCGCGAGAGCATCGGCCCTATAGTTGAGATTACGTGAAATGATCGTAAGCAAAAAGGATGAGAACAAAGAACAAAGTCGTGTGAAGTCTTCCTGGTAGGGGAGAAAAACTGGCCAATCCTCCGGTTTTGCGAAGACCTCCAACACCGTCTCACAGTCTGTCGACATCTCAACCTCCAAGGCTTGGATTGCTATCAATGATTCCATGGCCCATATAACCGATTCAATCTCTGCATGCAGCACTGACAAGCTGCGATGAATACTTTGAGCACCAGAACAAACACCCTCGACTGAATCTGGAAATCAGAACCATCCTAACCCCTATTTGAGGTCTGAAATCTTCCAGGAAGTGTCCACAAAACATTTATAACCCGTGAACCCTGAATTGGCTATAGATGGGAAAATCCAATCGAGTTTTTGTGCCCCTGTTTGACTCAATGATCGAGATCTAGGCATCGAAGCTATTGAGCGAGCCTCCAACCATTCTGCATACTCCACCGAGACACTTGTAATAATACTACGAGGATCGATGACAACATTCGAGAAGCAATACTCGTTCCGTGCTTATACCAAATTTCAAGGTATAATTTCAAGTCAAGGGAAAAATTTCAAGTCACCACTATTCGGTAACCTCCAAAAAATATAGTCAAGATTATACCAAATTGATTCCCCTGGAAAAACATCTATCGCAGACGGAATATCTAAAAAAGCCCATGTTTGTAAAGCCAACGGGCACTGAAAGAGAACATGATTAATAGTCTCATTCTCTGCCCCACATCATGAACAAGTAGGATCACAATTAATACCCCGATTCTTCAGATTGCAATTAACCGCAACATTCCCTGAAAAAATTTCCCACAAAAAGTGGCTAATCTTATTCGGCGCTTTGACTCGCCACACTTGTTCATATAAGGCTCGAAAGTTTGGTCTGGAACCTTCCGTAGAAAACTGCAAAAAAATTTCCTCAGCGAGATATCCTTACTTAACTGAATATCGTCCAGTCCTTGTAAAATGTCAACCCCAATAATCTTGACGCGGTCTATGTGGAATGAGAATTCCTAAGATTAATTGAACGTGAGCCAGGTCAAAATATTGCCGTACAAAGATCTCCTTCCAAAAATCCGTTTGGTGATCAATAAACTGATCCACCGTTAGATTAGGGAACAAATTCAGAGGCACATCTAGCGCCGGTCTAGGTAAAACGTCACGAATCCATAGGTCTTCCCAAACTTTCGTTTTCGACCCATCCCCAATTTTCCTTATCGAACATCGCAGTACCAAAGATCTTGCCGATGAAATGCTCCGCCACCCGTAGGAAGGATTAGCCTAACCGGTGCTAGCAACGAACATGTGTCCTTAAAATATCGACCTCTCATAATTCGGCTCAGTAATAAATCTGAAGAATCGATGAACCGCCAAAATTGTTTAGCTAACAACGCTGAATTGAAATCCTCCAAAAACCAAAACCCCAGGCCTCCTTCAGGCTTGGGTTTACACAGTACCATCCATTCCTGCCAATGAATACCACATGTTATATGTGAGTTAGCCCACCAAAAATTCGCAATAGCATCATTTAACCGACTTTGGTAATTGGTAACACGACATAACATAGGTTGGCAAGGTTGTCATAACATAGTTATAATCGATGACCAACTATTTATCCTTTCCCTTAATCGGTCTTTTACAAAAGCAAAAACTCTCGTTTTCAACCCGCCAATATTCTCCGGTAATCCTAAATATGAACCCACCTAGCCCACATTATGTATTCCTAGAGCCTGATGCAGTTCCAATCTAATATCAGTCGATATCCCGTGGCCAAACTGAATCGATGATTTCGTAAAATTAATCTCTTGACCCAAAATCCGCTCATTCTCTAAGTATCCTCAATATTTGTTGTGTTTCCTCCTTTGAGGCTTTACAAAAAAGAGACTGTCATCTGCAAACAACAAATGTGTTATCGATGGGCTAGTATGGGCAATGGAAATCCCAGTAAGTAGACCCCTCTGTTCAGCCTCTCGTAGCTTAGAGATTAAAACCGATGTACATTGGACAAAAATATAAGGGGACATGGGATCCCCCTGCCTAAGTCCACTCTATGGTGTGATACAACCTCCAGGCACTTCGTTTAATAAAATAGAGTATTCCACACTTGTGACACAGAAAATTATACATCTGATCCATACCTCACAAAATCCCAGCTTCTGCAACTAAATTTTAACAAAATTCCATTCGACACGAACCTAGGCTTTACTCATATCTGTCTTTACAGCTATGTACTTACCCTTCACGGATTGATTCGTCTGGTGATACAACGAGTTTTAACCCTATATCCTACTGCAAATGCACAACAAACGAAATAGTACTTAGGGATCGAATCCACGAAGACCAATTATCACATTAACGATTGAATTATTTAACTAGAGCTAAGTCGATGGGTATTTTGATTGGAATCGATTATAACTAAGAAATTTAATGTAAACAATATCTAGAAAACATCAAGGTTATGTAATTCATAGGGAAATCAAGGTTATGATGAGGAATCTATTCAGGTAAGTGATATACACGTTTTTAGCACGTCTTAGGAGCATCATTTATGTATATTATACGTACATTTTGATACATTCTCATATAGTTGGAGTCTAGATAGTAGCATTCATACACATTCACATGCATCTGCATACATACTACGTTTTGTGAGTTTTCAGGTACCGGATGCGGGCACGATCGAGTTTGTTTTGGACAAGAAAGAACCACAGATCGAGCCCAGATCAGGCTCAGCTCGAACCCAGACACGCGCCAGCTCGAACCCCAGCTCGAGTCCAGACAAGCGTCAGCTCGAACCTAGATCGATCTCCGCCACGCGCCAGATTGAGTCTCCGTCTCGTATTCACTCATGCGCCAGCTCGAGCCCCAGCTCAAGTCCAGACAAGCGTCAACTCGAGCCCATATCGAGCTCCACCACGCGCCAGCTCGAGTCTTAGTCTCGAACTCTCTCACGCGCCCATACGATCCCGCACGCGCTTTAGCTCGTGGACACGCGCGCACACAAGCTCGAGATCACACACTCAAGCTCAACTCGAGTACACACTCACGGAGGGCCAGTTTTGACGCACTACTGCTCTTTTCACTATTGGGACAAACCGAGGCCAAAATCCACTGCGCATTGGGCCGAGTTTATCTAAGCGTTGATTTCAGACCTTATTTGAGTTCTTTACTGATGCATTCAAACCTTGAATTCATGCTTGTTGTTAAACTCATGAGTTCTAAGTAGTCACCTAGGGTTCCTGAGGATGAGGATGTAAGTCTTTTCCTATTTGGTGTTATCATCACTAGCTTCATTCTGATCAACTAAGGCTTGTTCTAAGACGCTCTAGTACTGACGGGTGTTTGGTAGAGCGTCTGACTGAACCACTTCAGAGATTCACATGCTCAGCTCGAGGGATCGAATGTCGGAGGTGTGAATCGGCGTTAAGCGAGTTGATCGTTCATTCCAACTAGATTATCAAACGCCTATGGCGATAGGGTCTGTTAGTAGTCTGCTCGAGTTTGTTTACCACGAGAGTGGACTCATTATTTGTGTTCTCGTTGCCTAGAGACTAGCTCAATTGAGTGTTATCAAGCGCCTGGTTAGCTTAAGAGTCACGTTGACCCGTGAAACTCACTCCTCAGGATCCTGCTTTCTCACCCTGCGTTAATTCTATTTGATACTCTACTGTTCGTTGCTCTGTTTAAATTATTTACAATTGCAGTGCTTTGTTTATTTTCGTTTTAAAGGTTTGAATTAGGTTGTTAGAGAAACCACACTTTGATTGGCTTGAATTAGAGTAGTTAGCTACATCCCGATTGATAATTACATTCCCAGTTGGATTGACACCTATTATTCTACAACCGGCATATAAGTATAATAGGATTTGACAATAGAGTAAAAAATCATGTTATCAACAAGTTCAATTATGTTCTCTACTCGGAAATAACAATTGACCAACCTACTCTCGCAGCGATAATCACTACGCTTAGATCCTAGAGGTCTTAACCCTCGTTGGTTCTAGAATTATAACCATGCAGTATTAATAGTTCCTAAGTGTCCACAACCCAACCTAGCATCAACTCTCGTTGGTAGTGAAGGAGTTGCTGACCTAGAAAGGTTCTGATTCTTATTAAACTTCTGGGATAATAAGTAACCTAAGATCATAGATTAGTTAGCTACTTTAATCTAGGCATTAACCATGTTTATAGGCTGAAATTCAATACCTAAAACCTATTTGTTCCTCACTCTTATGTCCCTTAGAATACCATAAACTTGACATATAAAAGAATAAGCAAGCAATTGTAGAGAAATTCATTGAAAACTCAAAACATATAGAATATAGGGTTAGGAATTCTTCTCCAATGGTGTAGAAATCCCAATTCCTCTCCTCTAAGTTACAACAAAAGTCTCCTCCTCTCTTTTTTTTTTCTTCCAAAACTTTTGAAAACGTGTTTTTAACCTAATTTTTAGAGTAAACTGAACTGGTACAAAAAAGGAAATCTGGCTTTTGCTTCGCAGGTTCATTGATTGATCGATCCTTCAACTGCTCGATTGATCAATGTTTCTTCATTCGATCGTGAAGCTTCCAAATCGTGCAAAGGATCGTGCGTAACTTCTTCTAAAAATAACTCGATCGATCTCTGAGTGATCGGTCGTGCAGTGGATCGTGCGCACGATAGAGATGGATGAAGGTCGATCTTGTCAGGCATGAGAAGTCGATCAATGGATCGAGAGTAGTTTTCCCTTTTTAAAGTTGTGATCAATCGATCTTGGTGTTGATCGATCGATCTTTTATCTCGTAGTGGAAAAATCCATAAGTTAAGCTCCAATCTTGCTAAGCATGTGGAATCCAAAGTATCCTTGCATTTTATACCTGAAAAAACTCTAAAAATACGACAAAGACTAAAGAAAACATATGAATTAGTAAGCTATAAGTTGGTATAAACGAGTATATCATCTGGAGAACATGAAACATCTCTTGGGCGATTAATATATTGTGTGAAATATTTCTCCCAGCAACAAAAGCAGACTGAGTTTTCGACACTAATATGTGTAACACCTTCCTCAATCGCAAACTCATTACCTTAGATATAATCTTGTATGCCACAATACATAAACTAATTGGTCAGAATTTCGCCATCCTCGTTGGTCTCGAAATTTTCGGAATTAGGCATAAATTTGTTCTATTTAATCTTTCCTCAAAAGAACCTTGAGATAGAAAGTTTTTAACCAAAATTACCAGATCATCCTTCACTATTTCCCATGATTCTTGGAAAAACAAAGCTGTCATCCCATCTGGGCGAGGCGCTTTACACGAATCCATCAAGAACAGAGCCTTATGAACTTCCTCTATAGTTGCTCGTCGCATCAATAGCTGATTATTGAAAGCAGTACTTTTGGTTTCCAATTCGTCTAATACCATAGTCGAGTCCCCATTGCTTGAGAACAGGTCGGTAAAATACAGTGTTGCTTCGGCAAAATTGTTCGCTTCCTTTTGTTAGGTTTTTAAGCAATTCGACAATTATCAATTGATTAATCTAGCAAAAACTCTAAGCCCTAGGTCTTGTATTAACTTAATTGAATCTGAAAAATAGGGAACTCGATTATACCTGAAGTTTGATTGGTGCAGCGGAGATAAGATCAGGTATAAGATCACCAAGTGCTCCAAGTGTAGCACCTCTATTGATAGTCCACACGCACGCAAGTAGGAGAGAAGTCTACTAGGACTTTGTGTGCAATTCTCTTAGGGTTTTGACTTGTGCAATCAACGGCTAGGGTTTCTCATCATGTCAAAAACGTGCCATTTATCATATATATAGGAAGTTTAAGTTAACCTAATTAATTCCTAGTTGAACAAGGATTAATTTAGGCCCAGCCCAAAACACCTAATTAATTCCTAGTTGAATTATGATTAATTTAGGCCCAGCCCAAAACACCTAGGATTAATTTATCCCTGGCCCAAAACACATGTTCTCATCCGAAACCATGTATTAATACGCTCAAGTCATGAATCATTCCTATAATGATCATTCCCTATTGAATTGTCTCTATTTGCTTTGGTGTATGACCCAATATGATCATATAGTACTAGCAGTGAGTATCTCAACTTACATATTATAAGTGGACTCTAGCAAGCCATTACAACCCCTAGTACCATATGACTTTGTCTAATCTCGATGTTATAACCGACCGCACGAGTAAGTACAAATGATTGCAGGACATTCCCAACAATCTCCCCCTTGTACTGGAATCATATATTCCCAAAATCCCTCTATCTGCTCTAAGGAAAGAGTTCATGTCATCCTTATTTTAATGAGCCAGATCAATGTTCATCGAATTTTAATTTGTACTGATAGAGCAAACAAGCGTCTATCACCTTGTTTGAGCACGGCCATGTATTTTACAGTATCAAATCTTTCGAAGGGCCCAAAAATATATTTCTCCCGTATATGGGAGGGACAAATTGCATCTTGTTCCATCCTCTGTTCCTTTCTCACATTTCATGATATGCCCGACAAATTCCTTTATAACCACCAGTTACGGTTGGCATTTGGAATTTTCAAAACATACCAATTCATGTGCAAGAAAACAGCATGAACTCAGTTCTAAGGACTATGCTACATAGACGTATGAGAATCTCTTATGACACTCCTTATACGATCTCGTAGAGTTCTCATAGCGGGTCATTTCCGATGCTATGTTCATGTGACACACATCTATGTGATTGACTTGATACTTAATATCAATGACTCCACGAAACTTAGTCATTAGTCACCTCACATACTAGTCTATCTCGTTATTAATATCCAACTTTAATAACCATTGACTAGGGAATGAAATAATTCATGCATTTTTACGTTTATAGGGTTTCGTGATCAAGTCCTCAACTTGATGACCTATAAGAATGTCATGATTATTTTGGGATAAATATTTAATACAAGTATTAAATAGAAATGAAATAATTTCATTAAAACATAACCAAAGTATGTTTACATCATAACATAGAACTATTATAACTCCCACTGGAACTAAGATTACATCTTAATATACCTAAGGCCTATGCCATTGGCATGATACTCATGCTTAGTCCGTGAAAGTATTTTCGTCAAAGGATCAGCGACTTTCTCTTCGCTTGAAACTCGGCTGATCTTCACGTCTCCTCTTTCAACGATATCTCTAATCAGATGATATCTCCTCTCTATATGCTTGGATCTCTGGTGTGATCTGGGCTCTATTGCCTGTGCAATGGCAAAAATTGTTGTCACAATACAGCGCCACCGGCTCAGCAATACTCGGAATCACACCAAGTTCAGAGATGAACTTCTTTATCCAAACAGCTTCCTTCGCAGCTTCAGAAGCAGCGATGTATTCAGCTTCAGTAGTGGAGTCAGCTACGGTGCTCTGCTTGGAACTCTTCCAACTAACTGCACCGCCATTCAGACAGAAGACATAACCGGGAATCATCCTTATTTGTCTGAAAGCTTGCATCTGTGAATCCACTAATAACCAACTCCTCACTTCCTCAGTACACCAAGAACATATCCTTAGTATTCCTCAAATATTTCAGGATGTTCTTGACGTCATTCCAGTGAGTCTCACCTGGATTTGATTGGTACCTGCTTGTTATACTTAATGCACAAGCAACGTCTGGACGAGTACAAATCACAGCGTACATGATGGATCTTATTGCGGAAGCATAGAGAATCTTACTCATGCGTTCTCGCTCAGCAGGTGTCTTGAGACACCCCGTCTTGCTTAGAACCATGCCATGAGACATTGGTAAGAAGCCCTTCTTGGAATCATGCATACTGAATCTGCTCAAGACCTTATCTATATAAGTGTCTTAACACAATCCGGTCAGCCTTTTAGGTCTATCTCGATAGATCCTGATTCCAAGAATATAGGCGGCTTCCCCATTTCCGATAAGTAAGATATCATCCACGGACAGCACAAAAAACACAAATGCGCTCCCACTAAGCTTGTTGTATACGCATCTTCCTTCTATGTTCCTGATGAAGCCAAATTCTTTGACTGCTCCATCGAAACAAAGATTCCAACTCCGTGATGCTTGCTTCAATCCATAAATGGATTTGTGAAGTTTGCACACTTTCCCAACAGTTTTAGGATCAACAAAACCCTCGGGTTGTGTCATTTACACTCGATTGTTTTCGCACTATGAGGTAAATCGACCAACGACCAAACTTGGTTTTCTGACATGGATCCCATTTCGGATTGTGTGGCCTTTAACCACCTTTTGGAGTCAGGGACCATCATTGCTTCTTTGAAGTTTGCAGGTTCATCGTTGTCAACGATCAAGAAATCTTGTCCTTCAGTCACGAGGAATCCAGATATCTCTCGGGTTCATGACAGATTATACAGGATCTACGAACTTCAGGCTCCACAGGTGTTGATTCAACAACATCTTGCGAGTCTAACGGGTGCTCTTCCTGTACGGATTGAGCAACTTCCTGTATCTCTCGAATTTCTTCGAGTTGTACTTTACTTACACTGTTTTTCTTAGAAAGAAACTCTCTCTCAAGAAAAACACCATGTCGAGCAAAAAACACTTTGTTCTTGGTCCGGTTGTAGAAATAGTTCGCCTTGGTTTCCTTCAGATAACAACCAAAGAAGTATTTATCTAATTTCCGTGCAAGTTTATCGGATATTAATCGTTTCACATAAACCTCGCATCCCCAAATCTTCAGAAAAGACAGATTGGGAATTTTTCCCGTCCATATCTCATTTGGTATCTTTGCCACTGATTTTGATGGCACACTATTCAGCGTAAACGTAGAAGTTTCTAGAGCATATCCCCAAAAGGATAACGGAAGATCAGTGTGACTCATCAGTGATCGAACCATGTCAAGTAATGTTCGATTCCTCTTCTCAGACACACCATTCCATTGTGGTGTTCCGAGAGGAGTGAGTTGCGAAATAATTCCACAATCTTTCAGATGGTCGCTGAACTCTTAACTTAAGTATTCACCTCCTCGATCAGATCGAAGAACCTTAATACTCTTGCTAAGTTGATTATGTACTTCATTTTGGAACTCTTTGAGCTTTTCAAAAGATTCAGATTTGTGTCTCATTAAATAGACATCACCGTATCTACTGAAGGCATCAGTAAATGTAATGAAGTAGTTGAAATTTCCTCTGACACTTAGGCTCATCGGACCGCTTACATCGGTATGTATAAGGCCCAATAAGTCGATAGCCTTTTCATTGACTTTGTTGAAGGGAGCCTTTGTCATTTTTCCCAATAAACAAGATTCACATTTCTCAAATGATTCATAATCAAATGAGTCCAAAAGCCCATCATGATGAAGTTTTTGGATGCGTTTCTTGTTTATATGCCCTAAACGACAATGCCAAATAAAACTCAGGTTCGAATCATTCACTTTGAAGCATTTGATATTAATGTTATATATAGGTGTAGATTGATCAAGAATATAAAGCCCATTCGATAATGGGGCTCTGCCAAAAATAAGTCATCTCGAGTAAAAGAACAACATTTTTTTTTAATCGAAAATGAAAAACCTTCAGTATCCAAAACTGAAACAGAAACAATGTTTCTGCTTATAGTAGGTACATAGTAGCAATTTTCTAAAACCAAAACTAAACCAGATGGAAGAGACAAATTATATGTTCCTACGGCTAATGCAACAACTCTTGCTCCATTTCCTACACGTAAGTCCACTTGCCCCTTCTCCAAGCTTCTGTTGTTGCTTAGGCCTTGCATATTAGTACAAATATGAGCACTGCAGCCGGTATCAAGTACCCATGAATTAGAACTTGTTGAAGCAACATTTACTTCGATAACAAAAATACCTGAAGGAGCGCCATACTGCGTCTTCATCTTCTTGTAATCTTCCAAATATTTTTTGCAGTTTCTTTTCCAATGCCCTTGCTCGTTACAGTAATTGCAAACGTCCATTTTAGATGGGTCGGGCCTGGTTCTGGGTATGGATGTGGCCGGCTCCTGGTTCACAACCGGGTCAGCTTTAGCCTTTCCCTTACCCTTGTCCTTCCCACGTTTCTTAAACGATTTATCCCCTTGCACTAAGAGTATAGGCGGGGCGCCCTTCTTGACATCCGGCTCTGCTGTCTTAAGCATTCCATGCAGCTCAATCAACGTCTTCGTCATACTGTTCATATTGTACTTCAATACGAACTGATGATAACAACACGGCAAAAACTGAAGTATGATGTTTGTAGCCAACTCTTGGCTTAGGGGACAATCTAGTTTAGCGAGATTATCAATATAACTCATCATTTTCATGACATGACTACTCACCGAACCATCCTTCGATAGTTTGCATTCGATGAGAGCTTTCACCGTTTGGTATCTCTCATGTCGTGCCTGTTCCTGAAACATTCCCTTCAGGCCAGTCACGATCTCGATGGGCGACACCACATTCTCGTATTGCACCTGCAGTTCCGAGGTCATGGTCGCAAGCATCAAGCATTGCACATATATCACATCATTGGAATGCTTATCCCAAGCATTCCTAACTGCAACAATGGCATTGGCAGCCGGTCTAGGAGGCAAGACTTCTTCCAAAACATAGTCTTTCTTCTCCTGCCTAAGAACAATTCTCAGGTTACGGTACCAACTCAGGAAATTCTTCCCATTCAACGTGTCCTTCTCAATGACACATCAAAGGGAGAAGGAGTTGTGGTTATGGTTGTTGTTATTTGCCATAACTGAAATTAAGAGAGGTAAGGAGTTTTAGTTATGATGATTTAAGTGTTGAGAAATCTTAACATATTTAAGAAAACTCACATTGTGTTCAATCAATATTTCCTCAATTGAATACAATGATCCCGAGATCCATATTTCAGAAAAATATGAGTGAGCTGAGCTCATCGCCCAGACCTTAGTTATTCAGGTAAGCAACTTATTTGCTAGTTATATCACATATATAACTCTCGGTCATGATTTGACATCTCATATGCCAAAATCACTCCGATGTCTCAAAGCTCAAGACGGTCTTGATAGCTCAGTCAAGTAAACCAATCTCATAGTCATATGGTAACGGTTACCATCTGCCTCACCCATGTCAAAGTAGGTACCTAACCCGAGCTAGCCCACCATACGATGGAGCGAGCCTTGACAGTTGACGTGAATTTGAAAGACATCAATTTCTTGATATTTGTTTGAGGAACTAAACTTTAACTTGAATGTATATCATATATGCACTCAAGAGGGTTAAAAGGGGATTTTAAAACTCAAAGAAATAAAATCAAAGGCTTTAAAATTATATTTATGAATTTTCTAATCTTGACTTTGTGCCAGTTGGCACCTGCTGGTTTTTCTCCAACTTGGTATAATTTTTCTTAAACCGATTGCGGAAAAACCAGATCCGGTCTAATCTTATTAAACAAGATCATTCATGACTATTTTAAATTAGGTTATATTTTATTTTGGTTTATAACATCAGAACCCTGAAACCATAAACCATAATTTTTCGATTTCAATAAAAACCCTAATTTTTTTATTTCAATGAAACCCTATTTTTCGATTTCAATGAAACTAATCATGCAATTCTAATTCAATTAAAACAAACTTTTAATCAATCAATCAAGCATGAAAACACCAGATTTCATTAAGATTACAACCAGCTTAAATTTTTGATTTCAACAATAATAAAATCAGCTCTGATTTTCGATTTCATCAAAATCATAATCATGCATTCTAATTCAATTAAAAAAAACTTTTAATCAATCAATCAAGCATGAAAACATCAGATTTCAATAAGAATACAACATGGCTCTTATACCACTATTAGGTTTTTAAGCAATTCAACAATTATCAATTGACTAATCTAGCAAAAACCCTAAGCCCTAGGTCTTGTATTAACTTAATTGAATCTGAAAAATAGGGAACTCGATTATACCTGAAGTTTGATTGGTGCAGCGGATATAAGATCAGGTATAAGATCAACAAGTGATCCAAGTGTAGCACCTCTATTGATAGTCTACACGCATGCAAGTAGGAGAGAAGTCTGCTAGGACTTTATATGCAATTCTCTTAGGGTTTTGACTTGTGCAATCAGTGGCTAGGGTTTCTCATCATGTCAAAAACGTGCCTTATATAATATATATAGGGAGTTTAAGTTAACCTAATTAATTCCTAGTTGAACTATGATTAATTTAGACCCAGCCCAAAGCACCTAATTAATTCCTAGTTGAATTAGGATTACTTTAGGCCCTGCCCAAAACACCTAATTAATTTCTAGTTGAATTAGGATTAATTTAGGCCTGGCCCAAAACACATGTTCTTATCCGAAACCATGTATTATTACGCGCAAGTCATGAATCATTCCTGTAATGATCATTCTCTATTGAATTGTCTCCATTTGCTTAGGTGTGTGACCCAATAAGATCATATAGTATTAGCAGTGAGTATCTCAACTCACAGATTATAAGTGGTCTCTAGCAAGCCATTACAACCCCTAGTACAATATGACTTTGTCTAATCTCGATGTTAGAACCGACCACACAATTAAGTACAAATGATTGCAGGATATTCCCAACACCTTTGTTACCCAAACATCAGCCCACGAATACAATCCAATTATCATATTTTGAGCTCTATGCTGCTTAGTTTGAGCATGGATGAATCAAGTATTCGCATCACCTTCCCTGAGCCATCTTTGCTACTCTTCTGTTTCCAATACACCTCTTCTTCGATATAGGCATTTCCTAGGTCCATATGCACTTCCAAGATCTTGTCTGAATCCGGCAATGCATTATTTTTTAACTCCTCTAGTTCTTGTTTTAGGTCATTTATAATTTGCCGACCCGGTGAAATAGTACTATGTTTCCACTTCGATATCTCATGACAAAACCCCCGTAATTTCTCTGAGAAATGAATTATGGACGATTAATGTTCCCAACCCAACTCAATTTAACAGTATCGAAGAAGCTTGGCTTTCCTAACCAACGACTATCAAATATAAATTGATGGCGGTTAGACCGTATAGAATCCGAAAAACGTCCCACGATTGGTCAATGATCTGACCCGATCATGTCTAAATATTCAACCTCTGATTTAAGGAATAAATCGTGCCATTCTTCGTTCCCAAAACATTTATCCAAAATACATAGGACTACGCCATTTTGCCGGACACCTCGCCAAGACCAATAATTTCCAATTTTTGGGAAATCAATCAACTTGCAATCATGCAGCATTTGATTAAAAGTTACAAACTGAGATGCATGTCTCAATGAACCGCCTAATTTCTCATGATTGCCCGTAAGTTCATTAAAATCTCTTGTCACTAACCAGGGCTCCGATCGTTGAATACCCATTCTAGTTAATCGCTCCCAGACATAATCTCTTCTCTGATAAACTGGTTCGCCGTACATAAAAGTTATAAATCTTTTTTGCCCTTGCAATTCCAGGGATATATCAATCATGTTTTTATCTTTATAATTGACTATCACATTCATATCATCCATGTAAAATAAAGCCAATCCCCCACTCCTGCTAACTGGTTCCACAGTTGTTAAAAAATTATAACCAAAATGATTTTGAAAATTTTCCATAAAAAGAAAATTTTTTTGGTCTCAGAAAGGAACAAAAACTCTGGTTTAAAACGCTTCCAAACATCTCTCAATTAATTAATTGAAACTCTATTGTCAATACCTTGACAATTCCAAAAAATCACATTAAACATATTAAAAAATTAGAACTTCATCGAGCTCTTGTCCTTGTCCCGAGTTGTGCTCTCCTTAACTCCTTTGTTCTTTGGAATTTTCCTTGGGGACATGGCTTTCATTTCCAAAGCCTTTTTAAACCGAACACCTCTAATCGGTGTGTTGTTTTTCGAAGACAATATGGTGGGCCCTGCTGGCTGTTTAGCTTGCTCGGTGACCCGACATTTCTTCAAAGTCTGCTCAAACTCCTCATTAATTCTGATCCGATCAGACTCAGTCATTGTGTCCACATTGGCCACAACTGCACAGAAAGCCATATCTTCCAATAAATCCTCCTCTGTGTACAACAAAGTATCCTCTTGCTCACAATCAACATCTCTAGCCTCATTGACTACTTCCTCCTCACTGAGGGATAGCTCAATTCCATCACCAAGCGACGCCTCTGCATCTGCAAGATCGGCCACACCTTCAGGTTGGCCTTCTGGTTCGGCGCTGTGCTCAGATGAAGCAGCAGCTTCCGGCACAGCCGCAAGTGTATCTGCAGTCTCGGTTTCCAGAGATCCCTTGTGTGTGTTTTGGAATAAAGGTCGCCGAACCTGACAAAAAAAACCAAAACAACCAACATTGCACTCATATAATAACAACACATATTTCTGTCCAAAGAGTAATAATCACTATGTGATACATGAAAAATTAAAAATGAACCCACCATTTTTGATGATTCCAGTCTCGGCCTCAACGAGGTTACCCCACGGCTACACCATTTATCCAAAAACACAGCGGGTTTTACACCTCCACCGTTATTAGATCCCAAGGTGGCAGCTCCTTTATAACTCTTTGATTTTTGGCCTGCCACTTGCTTACCATGCTCAACTTCCCCAATCCCTATATTAAGCGGCTTAGCTTTATAATACTTAGTGGAATCATGAGTCATTCGGAAACAAAGACTGCAAAATCCTAATAATCGCTTATACTCTATTAGGATTCTTGACTCTTTCTCCTCCTCAAATTCTAAAACTGACGAAAAAATGAGAGGTTTAGAGCAAGAGATCTCGACAAGAACCATACCTCTCAAAACATCAACCTCTATGGCGTTACCTATCAATTCAGCCACTATTCTATACACTTCCTCCACCCGGTACTCAAATGGAAGAGTGAACCTAGCCCACAACCGGATTGTATTTGGATAATCAGCCCAAGCCATAGCCCTCCATGGGGCATATGCGACCATCCAACCATCAAAATTGGTGGCCCCATTTTCTAGGACTCGATTCAAATCATCTTCGACATTAAATTTGAATTGAAATCTACCATTTCTCAGATTAAGACCTTTGACCTAACCTACCAAATCCCAAAATTGAGGCATTCTAAATAAGAATGTGTCCACATTCTGGTTTTGGGGATTCAAGCATCTCCCCATTAAAACTCTAGAAGACCAAGCTAAAAGAGCTGCATTGTCAATCTTTGGTATTTTAATTTTAATACCTCTAGTAGGCCAACCACTCTCGGCCAACTTCCTATTCGAATGACCCTGAGAAATACCTACCCAAATCCTCTATATTTATTGCAAAAACCGCAAAGTAAACGTTTCCCGGGATAGTATACTAGCACCGCTTATGACTAAATCAATACTAAGTTTAATATATATATGCCGAATAGCCCTAGCATTTCCATAAAATTTTGAGTTATCCATCGCATTTGAATTTTAAATTTATATCTTATCCTCATCCCCAATTAATATACTCTTTTGATAGTAATATTTTTGACCAGGTTCGAAGGATATATTATAAACATTCCTATGTTTTAGGAAATCATAACAAGCACCATATATAATAGGGTAAATTACCTCGGCACATCCTCGCTGAACTAATGCTTTGAGACCCACGACACCAAATTTCCTGCAGTCATATGTCTCAATCCATCCATGTGCTAACACTTGCCATTGCCACCCACATAAGCACTCGGGGTCCTGCCATGTAATACACAGATTAACCTGAATTCCCCCTAGAACCACTCGCCGAGAGCAAGCATAACATATGCTTCTTTTAGGTTGCCAAAAATGTGAAAAGGATTGCAGAACCTTACAAGTGACGAAACCCAACCACAGCCTGTGACCGACAACTACAATCTCTAGTTGTAACCGACAACTATATGCTATTATCTCCAAATTGATGTTTTGATGGAGCATTGGATTCTCAGAGTTTTGAACAACATTAATAATTCTTTTGAATCTCAATACTATCCAAGATGAACTTGATAACCCTATCCCCATCGTGTACATGACCCAATCTATATTTAAACCCCGAGGAACATGGGTCGCTTTACTACTTTTATACAGTGCCCACAATATGTTTCAAATTCGGATTTCAACATTCAGGATCAAAGCGATCACACCATACGTGAAGGTAATATTATCACTATCGGTGTGATCTGACCGCCGAATAAACCATATATCGATCGTTAACCCAATGTTTCGATTTTGCCACATAATATCCAATTTACCCAAACCTAGAATCTCTCCATGTAATCGACTCATAGGAATAGCCAATTTCGACCACTTTCATCCTAACATAAGCAAATCTACATAGAATCTAACAGAATCCCAAATGAACAAACTGAAAATAGGGTTGCCCCGCTCCCTCGAATACGCCTGCAGCAGACATACCAGAGCTCTGCCGCGTCGCTATGCTTTTGCCGTATAAACTCGCCGCTTCGTCGTCTAGGGTTTGTGAAAACCCCAAATAATCTTATGAAAAGAGCGAATTTATACTTGCAACCACCCAATCATAGACCTAGGGCCAACGCCAGTGATGTCGCCGTCAAAACTCCCGGAAAGCCGCCGGGAAATGGTCGTTAACAGAGCCTTCAGAATCGTCTTCGGAGTCGCCTTCGGAGCCTTCCCTGGTTTTAATTTGTTTATTCTGTTTTGTTTTTTTCTTATAATGATTTTCATATAGTTTTAGAGAAACTTAATCACATATAAACAATTTTTTTAATTGGGTGTTTGCCCCTATACATCTAATTTATCTCTATCACTCTTGCTTTTTCCTCTATTTTTGCAATTCTATTTACTAATATAACTCATCTAAAAAAATTGGTTCATAAATGAGTTTATGAAAACATTATTTTATACTCTCTCCATTTCTTCTATAAGTTATTTTAGAAGATATTTTATGTTTCAAAATATAAATTGTTTTCTAAAATCAAGACAAAAATTAAATTAAAAATTTTAAATATTCACTTTATTATCCACAACTTCTAAAACTTGTATTCTTGTCAAATTATTTGTCTTTATTTTCCTTGACTAATACTTACATAAAATGATTATATTATTAGAGAAAAAAAATAAACGTGCATTTAATTAAAACAACTTATAAAATAAATGGAAGGAGTATTAAACTTCAAATTGATGCCCTTAATTTCTAACTAAATATTTACAAAATAGTAGATAAACTATCAAGAATGTGATTAGCAATGTCTTTTGTTGGTCTAGAGAGTAAAAAAATCAAGAACACTAAAAAGATATGCTCTATATTTATTTTTGACTCTCATTGCTCTAAAAAAAAAAAAAAAACTCATTTATAAAATATTTTTGGCTGTAGAAAACCAAAAAGTCAGAACAAAATTTGTATGAGTTTTTTTGAACAAAAAATCCTGTAGCAAAAAATCTAAATCCAATGTATTTACAAAAAAGTATATACAACAAAAAAACCTACTACATAACTCTTATAGCAAAAAATCAAAGCTACAACCGTTACAATCATGCTCGTAATCTAGCTCAAAATCTAAGAAAAAGTTTCGCCATTGCTGCTCTGAAAATGAATCTCCCAGATTGCATGCTTAGTAAAGATGAATATAGAATTTTACCTGGAATAATAAATTTGTTATTAAATAGAAAATGTATTTGTGAGCTCGTCTTTCTGGATCCAATAAGAAATAAAAATTCTAGCCTATTAGGCCCAATAAATAAAGAAATTAGGTATATGTGAATATATATTACATACATATAAATATCCCTAGAAAATTCTAAAAAGAAGGACCCTATCCACCATCTGAATTGATCAAGTGAAAGAAAATGGTGAAACGGAGAACAAAAACAACTCGAAATCAGCTGAAATCTGGTGAATAGATTCTAAATAGATCGATATGTAGCCGAAAACGGTTTGACAAGTGGAATTTTAATCTGAAAGTTATGATTATTTGACATTTATTTAGGACGATTTTTGTTTACTGGATTTTAAGATAGATAAACTTCAAAGACATTTTCCCAGAGAAATATAAGGAGCCAGAAAATAATGAGCCTGTGGTTGGAAAGACCCAACAGTCTAGTTTCTGGAGCAGTGTTCCGATCCTGATTCGGGAGTAATAGTTATTGGGAAATTTTGATTTAAGAAAACAGTCTATTTGTATTCATTTTCCAGCATTTTCACCTTCTTAATTTATGTATATGAAATTCATTAATCTAGAGTTAGATATAATGATTCTTGCTTGTTAAAAGATTAGAAAGTTTATATTATATTTATTAATATGTTTGATGAGTGATGATTGACAATAATTAATAGGTTGTTATAAAATATATATTGATTGTTTGACATATTTTAAAAGATTTATATTGAGTGTGTAATTGGAAAAGATTAAACAAATAAATTGAATACATCTCTCAAAGTTGGAATATGGGAGGATCGAAACTATTTGACGTTATTTTCCATAGAATTTTATATATGGAATGATGAAATCTACTAGACGTTTTCTTTCATACGAAAGAGTCTTGAAAGAATCAAAGCTACTGATCTTTGTCTTCCTTACAAAAAAGCCAGTTGGATTGGAGTTGACCGACAGATTCACTACAACACATAAATCGCTGAGGAGTTAGGGAGAATCGAACTACTGATTATAGTTTCCCCATAAAAACGTCTTTGGAGCCATCAAAGAAAAGATGGTTGAACCAGTAATTGTGTGAGAATAGTCTTACTTCAAGCAAATAGTTTATATTTGGATGTTATAAGGTTTCATAAAAATATAAACTATATGTGTGTTTTTTTGATTCTGTGTTTTTAAATAAATGTTTCATAGTTTAAGATAGTGTTATTGTGTCTCAATAGATAAAAATGACCTCGTCATTGGTAATAATTCTGTTAGGGGCACATTAAATGTTGCACGTTAATTGCTTAATGTTAGTCTCGTAATTAAGAAAACTTTGATGGCAGATTACATATTTCATGTTTCCTTATATGTATTCAATTAATTTACTCCTGATTTTATGAATTAACATGTTATGTGTATGACTTGAATGATAATACATATTAAAAATAAATATTTTATTTTATTTTATTGCATTTGTTACAAATTCAATTCTGGCAACAACATCTAACAGGATCACTTTTATGTTTATTTGCACAAAATCCATTACTAAATCCTTTGCCAGTACAGTCAAACCAGCACTCATTTGATCCATATACTCCAGTCACACATAAAGCATAGCAATGATCATACGAGAATTTTTGTATCTCTGCATCTACACAGATCCAAAAATGTATAAAGACGCTCAAACACTGGTTATATACATATCATTTTTACATGTTTAGTTATTGTTTTCAAAATCTATCGATGCTACTTGATATATACTTGAAACAGAAACGATAATATTGAACTATGAAACATCTACTATCACAGTAAATAAATATATTACCATAAAATTTTGTATCATAATTATTTTTATGGAATTTATTAAAAACAAAAGTTTTGGGGATCTTTAGAAAATGGCTCTTCGTATAATTTGGAACATGTTGGATTTTTATCAGAATATATATATATATATATATATATATATATATATATGTTTAATTATAGTTTTCATGATCGATTAATACTAACTAAAATATACCACACACAAAATTTGAAATATACCTGAGGCCACAACGATATTGTTGGACAATGAAACTGCTAATATCACAAAAATAAAATATGTGACCAAATTTTTTGTGATCTCCATGATGATCTTTTTGTGTAAATTTCCTGAACTTCTTTTTTGATCTTTAAGAGTGATTTTATTCCTCTATTTATATAACTCTTGTGATTCTGAAAATCTCATACTTACCCATTTTATTTTTATTTTTTTCTAATATTTTGTCAAACTTACTCATTTTATTTTATTTTATTTACAGTCATTAATCATTTACCACTATATATATATAAAGTAAAAGATGACTATTTATTGGAAATTCCAATAAATTTCGGTCAACAAAATATCAATTTATGCATATATCCTAACTAATGTTAGATATGATTTTATTATGCAATTTGCAAACAATAAAAACTACAAGTATATGTAATTAACAAGATCTGACACTCTTAAATTTGGTCAAAGATAATTTACTCCATGTCCAATAAAACTGTTAAACTCATTTAATTACAATTACAGTCACAAAATAAAAAATTAGTATCCTTTAAGAAAAATCAAAACAGTTATTCAAGTCAAACGTTATTCTTGTTAGTCGCATATAAAAGCCTATTATAATAGAAATCACAATATATTCTATACACAATAAAACGAATTGTTATCTGACATATATATATTGGTTGCGACCTAATTTCAAAATCCAACTCAAATTTTAGATTTTAAAAAATAAACTTTTAATTTAGAACAAATATGAAAATAGGTTAAATAACAGAAATACCCTAATAAAAACTCATTGTAATTTGCGTTTTACTCATTCGACTTATATAGAATTGGATCCTCTTTTATTTTAGCAAATCATGGTCCCACTCTTCATCAAATCCCTAATTTGCCTATTTCGAACTCAAACAGGACTACAATTTCAATCCACTTCTTCTCTTCTGTGAAATTTCCTCAACTGCAGTATAACTCCGATCGATTTCGCTCCTAAGTCAAGATTTTCTCTTGATGTGTCTGCATTTTACCACATTTTAGGGGCATTATTTAGCATGTTTTGTATTCATACTTGCATTATTATCATTATTTTAGGTTCCTTTAGGCATAATTTTCATACTTAGTGTTGGGCATTGCTAGGGAATATTCGGTTTTTATGCTAAGCCTTGATGAAAGAAGATTGTGGTTCTTACAAAGGAATGAGGGTTCACTTGTGGATTATGGTTTTCAGCTTGATAAGTTGTTTGTTTGAAGTAAGATGTTCTCATTGTCAGCAACCTCTCTTCCTTCTTAGCTCTATGCATATTTGCTTGAGGGCAAGCAAAGACTAAATTTGGGGGAGTTGATGTGTTGATCTTTTAGACTTAAGATCTTTGTTGATCTATAAATTGTACTAGAATTTCCACTTTTAAGATATCATATTTTCCAGCAATTTTCGATTCTCTAAAGCAATTTTCGAATTCTCCCTCACTTAATTCTTCAAGTTTATGCAATTGATTTTCGATTCTGAATCTATGCTTTACTTCATGAATTCTGAATAAGTTAAATTAGGGTTCTTGAGGAGAGGGTGAGATTAGGGGAAAACTTAGGGATTTCCAGATTTGTTTATGTTTGATTAAGGTTTTAGATCTCTTTAATTTAAGTGTCCTTAATACTTATTTCTTTCTGTTCAATTGAAATCTGATTACTTTGTGATTCCTTGCTTGGAGGTCATCTAAATAGGTTGATAAACAAGTCTGTTTTTGCTCTGTTTTTACGTTCTGTTTTTGCACTTTGTTTTAAGCATTTTATTCGCACCTAGATTAGATTGCTACTCACTGAAATCGAATCTGGCTTAGATTAGGATAAGTAGATTGCATCCCGATTGCTAGTTACTCACCCAGTGGAATGACACCATACTGTATTGCAATTGATTACATAACAGTAGGTTATTTGAAAACACACAAAAACCTTGTTATCATTTCTCCAACGAAGCCTCCCATTAAAGGTAAATCTCTGCACTTGTAATTGAAATTCATTTTTGCTGGGTAGGATTTTCGATTTTTTTGGGTAGTTCAATCCATAATTTGCCTATTTCAAACTCAAACATGACCGCAATTTCAATTCACTTCTTCTCTTTCGTAAAACTTCTCCAACTGCAGTATAATTCCGATCGATTTCGCTCCAAAGTCAAGATTTTCTCTCCGACAAAGCCTCCCTTTAAAGGTAAATCTCCACACTTGTAATTGATTTTCATTTTTGTTGGGTAGGGAGAGTTGCCACGATTTTAATCCACTTCTTCTCTTCCGTAAAACTTCTTCAACTGCAATAGAACTCCGATCGATTTTGCTCCAAATTCGAGATTTTCTCTTCGGCGAAACCTCCCATTAAAAGTAAATCTCCACACTTTTAATTGGCTTCATTTTCGTTGGGTAGGGTTTTCGATTTCCTTGATAGGGTTTTCGATTTCAAAGCTTTTGGATTGATTTATTTGATATAATTTCAAACTCTCTAGGTTTTGTGTCCCAAAGTTCGAGTTCAAATTGGGGTTGATGATTGTGATTGATTTCTTGATGGGATTGTGTTTTGAAATTGTTAGTGTTGATAATTGATATTCATCTCTTGTGGAGATTGTGCTGATATATGATCGATTGTGTTTCACAAATAAATTTTTGATTAAATTTTTGTTTCTTGCAGACATGGTTCGAACTAGAGGAGTATCACGAAGAGGTAAAGGTAGAGGAAGAGGATTGAGAGGTAGACGTTGAGGAGATGTTGACTTCGTACCCCGTTGAGGATATAAATCATAAAGAAGTTGACGTTGTTCTTTCCGCTGAGGTTATAATCATAATTTTTATATTCATCGTGATATTCGTATTTATCTATGTTATTAAATTTGTCTCAATAATGTTTATATTGAATGGTTTAGGATGAAGGAAGAATGGAAGATGATGCTGATGATAAAGGAGATGGTGAGGGAAATAATCATGAGAGAAATGAGGATGAGGAAGATGATGAGGAAGGAGAACGAGATGATGAAGAAGTTTTAAGAGCAAATGATGAGGTGTTAGAATACACAATGGTGTGTATATTTCATTGCTAATTTCTTGTGCTTAATTGGTAGGATATTGTAGTTGGCGAATTGGATTGATATTATGTGTGTGGTGAATTGATTTGGTGATAGGTATAACTCGTAAAACGAGTTAGTTATACCATTGTTCGTAAAACTAGCTAGTTATACCATAGTTCATAAAAATTGTGTAATTTTGTAGTTATATATATTTGATAATTATTGAAATATGTTTTTATGTTTCGGGATGAAGGACTGACTGCACTCCTACCTGTTTATATGTACGTAATGCGACTATAACCAGTTTTGCACTTGTTCTTTTCATGGTTTTAAAGACTTTGTTCTCTCAAGTATAACATTTTAAAAGATAAAGAGAGTCTTAAACATTTACAAGTCTTAAAACGCATTAGCAATTCTTACAGAACACAACACCAATATAATTTTTACATTAAATCTTATAAGTAGCTACCAACTCCTTTAGCTTGCGAATCTCCTCATCTTGCTCAAAAGCCTTCACCATAGCAGTTCCATTTGTACGCACCCCAACTTCAATGGATATTTCATCTGATGACTCAGTTGATGGGAAAAACACCAAAATAAACCTAAAATCATGAACAATATCATATATACCAGTTTGACAAGATTTACGGATTTGGAAAATTTTGTAGAAAAAAAACCTAAAAAACCGAAATTTGTAGAGATATAACAAAATTCAAAATATAAATCCTATCAAAACCAAATTCTTAGAGATAAACAGCCAAACAACCAAATCTCCTCAACCTATCAAAACCATACAACGAAATATCATATCGAGTGCCTTTGCATGTGGATGGGAGATTGGATTTGAGTAGATTTCAATGAAAGAGAGGAAAGGTCATGAGAGAGGAGATAAGAAGTCGAGAAAGACAACATGTGAGGAAGGCAGAGAAATGTCTCTCTTTTTTGTTTATATACCAACGAAATTAGGTCTTTAAATGTCTCAAATAAAATTCAGAAGTTGGCGCTTAACGAAAATTTCTGTTTTTTATCACATATTAATACTACTAGTTACTTGTTTTATAAAATAACAATAAGTTATACTTTCGATGATTTTCCATTAAAATTTGTATTACATATCCTTATAAATTTATTTTTTTAGTTTGCAGTGGATTACAATAGATTATCTAATGATTCTATTTGTTTTATGTATCGCATTCCTATAATCAATAAATATTTATAACTTTAAATTCTAAGATGATTACAAATTTAGAAAATCACACTAAAACTATACAGATGATGGTGGACTAATGCAATTAAGTTTTAAAATGTTATTTTAATTTTATTCTTAAAAATATATACATTCATCAATATATACACAAAATATAACCATTTTTTTAAGATTCATATACATTAAAAATGTATATATATTTATTTTATAATTTATAAACAACCAAAAAAGAATATTGTCATAAACTCATTATTAAAATAACAAAAAATAACAAATAAGACTTAAAAGGTCACACGGCCCAATTAGGTAATTTAAAAACCCAATTTGTTTATTTCAATTATAAAAATAAAAAATAGTGAGACATGTCCATAAGTCTCCTGGAAACATCTCTAGTTTTACGAGTTTCACAAGATTTACAGTAATAGCAGTTGCTCTTCCCTCGCCATCATTACAACCAATAAAGCTTTAGATTGCTCTCAACACTTGTCTCGACATTCTTTCCTCCAGCTCTTCCGATCTAGCTATGACATCCACGAGCAATGTTTTCGTACTACGGTTACGTTCATCAATGAAGACTAGATAACCACACACATTCATATCATCACATTTAGTCACTTCAACCTTATCTCTAACCGTAGATCGGTAGAAATGCAATTGCAATCTAACCTTATTTTCATCTAAACCAAGTCTCTCATATAGAAAATCTTCTATCACCGAAAAAATGATATCCTCTAATGCAAGCTTCATCAATATACAACTAACACGGTCGTTACCTTTAAACAATATCACAACTTTGTCGATCATAATGTCATGCTAAAACAAACAGAAAAACTGATTTAGTTATATATAACTGATGGATTTGTACTTGTTTCACTATCACAAAATCTACTCATCTCAACACAAATTGGATAGTTTAAGCAGTTCAAAACTACACAACACTATGTTTCAGCTCATACATTCCTACTCGACACAGATTCAACCAAATAAGCATCTATATAAGCATAGCAAAATAGCAAAAAGTTTAATGTCAAACTCAAAAACAATTTTACCAAAATATCTTCTCAAGTCCAATGGGAAGATGCAAAGAAAGAATGAAGCTGCCTCGGATGAGATAAAGCAAGAATGAAGCTATGACACTGTTCCAGCAAAAAAAGACACAAAACTGATTTTGTAATGTAAAAAAGATTCAATAATATATAACTGATTCTGTAATGAATAATCGATTTAATTATATATAATTGATTTATTCACGTATAACTGATTGAGTTTTACAAGTTTAACTATCGCAAAATCAACTCATATCAACTTAGATTTGATCGTTTATGCAATTCTAATCTATAATGCACTATATTTCACTCTATACATTCCAATTGTTACCAATCCTCGTCGCTGAGGACATCCCCGAAGCGCTGGGGATTTTGTGACATTTCAGATTTTAAGTATTATTCGAACCAGATTATACCAAATAACCAAATCAAAATTATCAATTTCAAGCTTAAATATTAACTTTGCAATTAACCTTCATAAGCTCAATGTGAAGATCCAAACCTCGAATGAAGCTGTAGAGAATGAAAAACGATGGCGGTGCACATCGGAAACAATCTCAGACCGAGATCTTTTTACGTTCAAATTGCGCTCAAATCACGTTTTAACGTGAGAGGAGATAGAGACGAACCAGAGAAAAGAGAGAAAGATGAGAGAAAAGAGTATGTTTTTAAAAAATTAATTAATTAATTAAATAGATAGATGAGAAATGTATTTTTAGAATTCTAAGTTTCATTTAAACTATTTAGTATAAGAGATTACATATGTATACATAGACTTAACTTTACTTGTAGATATGAGAACTTGACCCAATAAAAAACGTATACGAGTTATAGAAAATATTAGAGACAGAAAGTGTACGAAAAAGTGCGAATGTGAGATCTAGGTTTTAGGTTTCACCATTTTTGCCTCTAGCGCCACTTTTTCAGCTCGATGGGTAAGCAAAAACAAAAAAGAATGAGAAGAAGAAATCTTCGAATCGTATCTTCTTTTTTCTGGGCGAATCTTCCTTCACCTCTCCGTTCAAACCCCAGTATTTCATCTTCCCATATCATGTCTGATGCTAAAAATCCGGCGGACATGAGTCTTGAGTCTTCCTT